>JAPYYQ010000167.1:0-89393 GCA_030522585.1 Anagyrus pseudococci | reverse complement strand
TCTCTCTCTCTCTTTCTCCCTCTCTTACGTACACCGCCGCGCGCATTGATTTACGGACCTCCAAGCCGTAGCTTTCTACTGCTGCAACGACGTTCGATGTTTATTTATGAGACAACGAGCATCTCGATTGTTTTCTTTTCTCTCTCTCTCTTGTTTTTTTACTTGACGTTTCTTGATTTTTTTTCTTTTTTCGTTTCTTGCTATCAGTCGATCTTTCTCGTCGCGCAATTGCGACGAGGAAAAACACGTTTGAGCGCGATTTTTATCGCTGAATTAGCGGTCTTGCGAATTTTTTTGCCCAGGGCGTACGTATATACGGTATAATAATGTTCTTTTTTTTTTACGTGTACGCTCGGATGATTTACACCTGCCGGCTTTTCATTTGAGCTTTTAACGGTCTTGCGCTTGCTCGTATTCGTATGGTTAAGCAGACGTTTAGCAACGAATAAAATTAAATTGCGAATTATTGGAATATGTATTTTATGCGAGAGCGATAAATGTTTTTAAAACATATAAATTATTTATATTTTATTATTTTTTTTTCGTGTCCAACTATAAAAATCTCGCGTCAGCTTAGTCTGTAACTTCTCGTACTTTACCGCTTCGGGTTAATAATCGTTTTCAATGCGCATACGCTCGTCCCATTAATTAGTTACTTTCTTTTTTTGCTCGAGTTGCCTTTCCTCCCGGCCATTAGTCCACGGAAGCTATTTTATTTCGCCGAAGCGCAACAAGCTACCTCCGCGCGCCACTCGAACGTTGTCCCGCGTAGGAAGACAGCCGACGTATAAACGATTTAAGCGCGAGTAATGTGGATATGTGGGGAAAGTCATTATAATAATTGTGAATGCATTGTTGCATGTAGATGGCACTCTACGCATAACGAGACTTAATATCTTAATTTGCAAAGGCACACATATATATATATTTTCAACGTTTAATAATAACGCGCGTCATTATGATTTGAATTATAGTCGAAATAATAACGTTTCCTTTCAATTCGCTTTTAATAACGTTATTATACTTGGAGCAATTTTATTACCCGAAATAATAATAAAATGTCACCTCAACGACGTGGACGTTTCTACGGCAATAGGATTATCAAATTTCACGATTTACCTTACAAATTAGCGACTTATACTTATTTACCTTCAATGCTTCCGTGAAAAGTTTACCCACGCTGACGTACGAGAATACTCGAGCAAAAAAATAAAAAATAGAGGAAAAAGAGGAAACTAAAGCTTGAGCTTTATCTGTAACGAGGGCAATCTGTAATCTTGCTGTTAAATTTTACGCCTCTCCTTCGAAGCCATCAAACGGAGAACAGCATTACTGTAAACGCTGAGCCCCAGGTGGTCGACTTCGTCTCTCTATACATTCTTACTTTTATCGAAGTCCACTCCACGGGAAATCCCTATTCGCAAAGGCGCTGCCCGCCCTGGAGGTTCGATCCCATAGCTGCGAGTAATGAAAGTCAAATCTCCAGAGAAGAAATCGTCGATCATTACCAGGGAGCGGAGAGTCCTTCCTTTTTCAGCTATATCCATTTGCGCGCGAGCGCTGAAAAATTCAGTAGTCGAACTCAGCGTCGAGTCAGACGGGCGGCGATCTAATCCGCCTATGTGCAGCGCCTTCGAAGAGAGAGAGAGAAATTGAAAGAGACGGACAGACGGGCAAAGAGAAAAAGAGAGAAGAGTCTGGAAACAAAGCCGGATAAAATTTTATTTATATACGCGAGAAGAGACGAATCCGATTCTAGAAATGGAACGCAGCTGGCGTGGGCGGGCGCGCGCGCGCGCGTCTTTTGTTGGCTCTCGGATTGCTCGATGGAAAATTGGCGTGGATTTGTGAGTGGACTTGTATTTCGTTCGGTGTACGGGGGTCTTTAATTAAAGCACTGAGATCGATGTCGAATGCCTATGGCAAGGTTAATCACAGCTTGATATTTATTGATTTTAAAGGAAGGGTTGGAGTAAAAAGTTTTAATTAAGTGTACCATTATAGTTACAAAAGTTGGGATTTTCCTGAGACGTATAAGAACGGAAAGTTTGTTTATTCCACCGCAAGTGAATTACTACCGATCAAGTTGTGATTTGTTTTTTCGTATTTTGATGCGTTTGTCTGTTATTTCGTCGATAATGAAAAGTGTTCGTTGAAATTGATTGCCTTAAACCCGTGATCCTATTACACGATTTAATATTTCACTCGTGGCGATAGCTTATTTTTTGCACTCTAATAATTTAAGAGCTTTATGTCTTTCTTGATAAAAATTCACGAGTCTCGCTTTCGTTTAATTAAAAGGAAGCAATGAAAGATTAAAACGAAAAACAACAGGAAATTGTAATTTCGTAATTAAATTATTTCAATTATGTAAGACGAAACGTACGTGACGGATGAATTATTAAAATTTTGTTAAGGGATTAGAAGTAAATTGTTTATGTGTAAATTTATAAGTAAACGTTTTCGATGCCTAAGAATGTTATTCTAAATATTTAAAAAAATTATTGAAGCTTTTATAATTATTTTTTTATTAACGATATTAAATTTAATAAGGGTGCTATACAAAACTTTTTTATTTTCCGACTTACTTTACCCGCACGAACTACAATCCCGAGAAATTTCAACGTCCACAGAACCGGAAACTTCCGATCGAAACGCATATTCAATCAGCATTAACGCCAAGTGCCCTTAAGAAAAAAGTTTACGTTTCACTAGCCAATATAGTTGTCGTTTCGGTAAATGATCGCAGCGACTCCATCACACTCCCACGGAAATCAATAAAATCCTCGATTTTTCCCCCCACAAACATTTAAATTCGATTTACGTTCTATTATCCCCGCGGCGCCAAAGGGCAAACATTAATTTTACTTTCCCTTTAATCTGCGCCGGAGAAACATGCAGAGTCAATTTTTTTTTTCGTTCCGAAACTCGGTGGAATATCGAGCGATTAGACGGCGCCTTTGATGTTACCTTGGCATAACGCCATATAGCTTTGGGAAAGTTTGAAGCTCAGCTGATAGCTAGCCCAAGCGCGCGAGCCTTTTTATTTTGTAATTAGGTGAACTTGGCGTTCGAGGAGTCTCCAACGTTTCCGTCCGAATGGCATTGCCGCGAGAATTCTTTTTTAATACAAAGTCCGTCCTGCGATTTTTATATCAAATTGTTTTTCACGTTTTACAAAGATTTTAAAACCAAATCATCCTCGAATATTATTGCACGACTAAAGCGAACGTTATTTTTTACTTCGAGTTTAATACGCTTGTAGTTTTTACATTTTTGCTCGTTTCAAAAATCTCGAACCATAGTTTGTTCAAGCAGTGCATCGGAAAACTATTTCCAAGTAAAAATTGAAAAACTTTTCAGCGTCCGTTGGTACAACGATATGCGATGAAAAAAAAAGTCAAAAATAACTTCGACGACTGCGAAAGAGAGGAAAATCTTGTGGTATTAAAAAAGTGTGCATTTATCCAAAAACTGATTTGATTTTATGAAAAGCTCAGACGGTATTACAAGCTAGCTTTGCGTCTGTCACGTTGCAAGCTTAGAATTGCGGAAATTTCAATTTAACTTGCAACTGTCTCTCTCTCTCTCTCTCTCTCTCTCTCTCTCTCTCTCTCTCTCTCTCTCGAGCGTGTACCATGGTGGTTATTTTCGTTTCTAATAATTCAAGGCCTTGAAAGGGAGGCGATTCACGTCCCAAAAACCGAAATGAACCTGCAGGCTGAAAAGTAAGAGAGAGAGAAAGGGATATCCTTTTATACTTGGAGTATTGGCCAGTCAGTTGGTTGATCGAAATCCGGTGAATTGATTCCTTTGAGTAGCCAAACGATTTACCCTTGGAATTCAAATGCGAGCCATTACTGCAATGGCCCGCGGCTCTTTACACGAATTGTCTAATTTAACTTTGGAATCGTAATAGGAGTGCATGTACAAACTCGGCCGTTAAGTGTAATTAACGAGTAAAGTTATATGTACACACGCGTGCACGTGCCGGAACTAACATGCGCCCATGTATTAAGGCAATAAGCATGTATTGCGCGATAACCAGAGTATCGTTTTTTTTCGTATTGTTCTTTTCTAATTTTTTTTTTCTACCCAAGCATGGGGCCGAGGCGCCAAAGTATAAGGTGTGAAACCGATTTGACAGAGACATTAATCGCTGAGCTGTTAAGTGAAATTTCCTTTGAAACTTTGCATGACAGGGGCGCATATTTTTCCAGCGAAATGAGCCTCTCTCTCTCTCTCTCACTCTCTATCTCGGTAAACTCTAATTTTAGAGATTATAGCTTTTACGGTGTTTAACCTTACTTGGATGGACTATATTAAGTGTGTTACGTATTGTGCGCCGGGAAAATTTCGTTTTAGGCAAAAGGGCAAACTTTGTTCTAGTCACTGTACTTATACACAACGTTTTTAATTCAAAGTTATTGCCGGGGCTTAATCGCTTTTAACTTCACTTTAAACACTCGTTTTAAACTAAAGTAAACTTTTGTACTATTTGTAGGAAAATATTAAATAATACGGTATAACAGATGTAGTTGTAAATTTCAACATTTCTAATTACGAATTGCTACAAAATTTTCCGGAAACAACGTTGAGTTTAAATAATGAACATGTTGGTCGATACGTAATAAAAAAGAAGAGGCATTGTAAGAGTAGAAGTATGCTGATAATAAAAAAAAATAATAATGGCTGTGCAATGCTTTTAGGAAAATATGCTGTAGAATCTTCCCATAGCGAATGTTCATTTTATGCCCATAAAGTCGTTGCCAAGCCTGATCCTTTAAGGATATAAACAACGTTAACGTTGCAGTTTGAATTAACCATCAAGTTTCGTTTACCCCGAGGCACCCCAAATGTACATAAACAAAAAATCGATAATTTTTTCATTTTCCCCACCACTAAATCTAAAAATTCTCAAGTACATTCAGGACAGGAGTATATAAAGTCACGCCGTGAAAAAATAACTTCGCACATCCTAATTAGAAGTAGACTCAATCCATCCAACTAGACGTTGAACAGACGGACATAAGGAGGTCACATAAATCCGAGCAAACAGTCAGTCTTGCGTAATTCGCTCATTAAAAATTTCCCGAGCGTGTGGCTAGACGTCGGAGGAGATTCATCGACGTCACTCATAGCACGTCTTTGGAAAAAAGGAAGGAGGAGGGGAGGAGGGTCGCAGACTCGTTCGGGGATTTCGGAAATTTCCCAAGCGTCGATCGAGAGCGCGCGCTCGCCCGTTATGCGGGCAGCGGCTCCAAGCAATTTCGCCGTTCTCAATCTCTGCGGGGGCGTCGAGTGATTGCACAGGGCCCGTCGTTCGCGCGCAGGCTCCCTAAATAGATAATCGCAGTGGCAATACTTCGTAGGGACATTATACCCTGCGCATGGCCGTTTAACGGCCACCCTTTCGACGAGGCGAAATTGATTTTGCAACGGGGAACGTTTGGATAATGCAAATTGTAAGAACATTTTTTATTTTTTCATTCTCGTTTTGGAAAATAGCGACGACATTTTTAGTAGATGGAAAATCGAGAGACTGCGTTCTCGTATGCTTTCGTTTCGCATATTTATTTTTAGATCTGGTGAATATTAACGGGGCAAAATTGATGATGCGCCGTTTATGCGGCATAAATTTTTCGCTACAAAGCCGCCGCATGCAAATTTTCTTTTGATAATCAGAATGGCGCAGGAAAAGTTTATAAAATATTCAAAATTTTCATGGAATGGATATTGTTGTTTTGCCTTGACTTTCAGATTCTCTTAAATATACCCTGTAATATTAAATTCCAAACTTGCCCAGGTCAAGCTGTATAAATTCAAATAATTAATAACTTTTTTAATTGACAAATTAACAATCGACCCAGATTTCAAACATAATTCGTCTATTTTAGCGTGAAAATATGTGGCTATCGAATAAATTTGACAAAGCTTCTAAATTTTGATAATCTCAGTTCCTTCCGTCAGATCATAAAATCTCACGTAATTGGCATCACACCCACCATCTCGTTCCCATTTCTCTCGGTAGAATAAGAGAAAAAATTCTAATCGATCGCTCAAGATCCCTGGAAAATTCTCGACAGCTCAAATCCTTGCGATATTTCGCGAAAACAACCGGCATCGCAAATCCCGATGGGATATAAGTCTTCCCAGAAATCCGCATTAAAAGAATTTTGTTGCTCTCTGATCTAAGCGAGAAGAATTTCGAAAAAGTGCAGCGTTCTTATGTTCTCTCGATTCATAAAATTTCTTTAACTATTTTAAAATTGTTGCATTTTTAATCGTTTTGATTGATAAATATTGTAGGAATGTCATTTAACTTATTTAACCGTAGCTTCGTATCATAGGTAGTTACCATCTTTAATTTCTCATAAAGCTCAGTCTCTTCATTCCTGCTAGAGAACGGCGCATAAATCGGCAATTTCTTGACTTTACTACGTCTTTCAAAGTATCGAAGACCATCAGGTGGTCGTTTTCATACAAAGACCCAGTGAATCCCGGCATGTACGTACTTGAAATACTTCACTGACAATCGAATACCAATGATAAGCTGCCAGAGTAGGTTCATAGACGATAAATCAAGTGGATGATAGTTGAACTATCTAGATTATCAGACATACGTACCAAGAAAGAAAGGTAATAATTTGCGATTATCTAATGGGGTTAACAAGCTAAACGTTATCAAACGCTATACTGTTACGTGGTAAACGCGAATTGAGAATGCAATCAAGAAATAAACACCAAACTCAAGTGGCAACGCGAACTTTATCACTTAATAATTGAGCGAACAAGCGTATCAAGAGGCACGTGTTAGGCGTTGATCCTCTCGGGCTCGAGTCTTCCTCGTGACCGTTGCTATCTCTACTTCCCCCTCCAACTGAGCATAAGGAAGGTGCAAACACTTGGCTATCGTACGTGACGCTACCTTTAATTTTGGCAGTCTGTTTCAGTAGAAAGACAAAAAGTTCTAAGAATTTATAATCGGACGTTTTTGTACTTTAAGATGTGAATTAGTTGTTTAATAAAGCAACTGTGCTCGATAAGTACTGTGTGACTTTTTGGGAAAATTCCAAGTCTAGAGAGATAAATGGAGCTCGAAGCATTTCTCTATCGAAAATGTGATTTACGCGGTAATTTTTTTTTTCAGATCAGCCTTGCGCTCTGAAAAATAGCTATTTGAAACGAGTTCAAATTCGAGATTTGCCTAACGATGGAACTCGGCCAAGAATTTGACGACTTTGAAACGTAATTTACTTAACTTATGATCTTATTACGGAAATATTTCGAATTTTAATGAAAAGTTGCGTCTCATTTTTCACGGAAATCATAGTGACTTGATTAAAAAAAAAATTTGAAATAATAAGCGGCAATATAAGCAGAAATCTTTATAAGTATTCAGTTGAATCCCCGACAGAGATTATATTGAAGTTCAATTACGAAAAAAACGAGAATTGCACGGCCTACATTCGTTACTAATTTATTCGTTATAATATAGGCACAAAGTATTAAAAACAAATTAAACATCTGAATAAGTAAAAGCATTTTCATTTTACTTTATGAATTTTATCGTCCAGCAAAAAGAAAAAAAAACACACACACACAAGTGCACTACAATGTGATTAAAGTAAAATGCATGATCATCCGCAAAAAGCATTACAAAATTCAATTAACAAGGCCACAAATGAAAAGAGGAAACAAATCCTATTCCGCAACTCAATTAAAACAGCATAGAAGCCCAAGTACTACATATACATCTGGTCACGCAGGAATATTCGTTATTAGTCTTTGCCTCTAATTGCCTCGTAATTATGATCCCCATCGTAACCAGCAACTCAAACCAAGAGCTGCGAAGGGGGTAAAAAAAGAAACTCGGTAAAGACAAGCACAAAGTAGAATAATTGCATGCTAGCCGGGGCGTACAAGCGCATACGCGTAGCTGGAAAGAAAAAAAAAAGGAAAAAAATATAGTAAAAAGGAGCCGTTGCAGCCGCCCGTTTTTCCCCCGTGCGCCTCGTAAATTTTCAGACCGAATGAAATACGAGGTCCAGCACGAGAGGGCTACCGGCTGCTCTCTTTGCCCGCGCTACATTTGTAAATAATGAACGTTCCAGAGAGCTAATATTTATTTATTTATTGTTTTTTTCTTTTTCACATTCAACCTGGTGTGTCCACTGCTAGAAATTTCAATTGGCTGACGCTTGCTTGGGGGGGAAATGCAGGTGTTGCCTGAAATAACCTCGAGTGGCGGAGACCCGCGGCGGTTTGCATAGGAAGGCTAATATTGACGTTTCTATTGAACCTCCGTATAGATTGCTTTAATTGATTTTTACCGAGGCAACGGCGGAGGAGGAGGAGGTAAGACTTATAGAGCCAGGGGTATTAATTATAAGATGCACAGGCAAGTTGCAACGGCGGTTGAAACAATAATTAAATAATGCGGACTATTAAGTTTTCATAATGCCGTCGCCTTTTTTCCCCTTTCTTCGTGTTGCCTCTCTTAAGCCTCTTCGGAATGAATTTTTCATTTTAATTGCATTGCGTGCGCAGTGGACATTCTGTCGTGTACCTTTAAACCGTATACGTACTTGATCTTTTATCACCTGTGCTCTCCTCCTCTCCCTCCCCCCGTCGGCGTCCGGTGAAAAATGTTAGTCCTGCTCCTTCGTAAAACATTTATTGGAAAGTTAAGTCTCAGCGCGACATTTATGAGATATAAAATCGAATTTTTTTTTCTCTTTTTCTTGCTCTGGAAAGTAAAATACTTGTTCGCAATATGTTCGACAGTCAGATTTATCGTTACACGTATGGGGGGAGCAATTTATCCTTCGTGATTTTTTTTATATTCTGTAAGCCGAATAAATTTTTTTTTTCGTTTTTTTGTTGTTGTTGCGGGAGCTGAACTATTTTGCGTACAAAAATAGAAAAGAACTGGGGTTCGAGGATAAAAAGAGAGGTGCATTTATTTCACTCACGTGCCGTCGGGACGTCGCGATTTACCGTTGGAGTATTCATGTACGAATAAAAAGAAAAATGCCTCTGCTGCTCTCGATTTTATTAAAAAAATAGAAGACTCGAAGAAAAAAAATCCATATTTGCTCTGCGCGGGTGAAAAACTTGGCGCGTTTAAAGTATTTTATAAAAAGTTTTTGTATCTCTTTTTTATCAAGCGTTAAAAACTCTCTTTTCCTCTCCGTCGATTCTCCGCGTTTTTTTACGAATATTTAAAAAATTTGATGGAAATATAACAGAAACGAATGACAATATTCGGGGTATATATTGACTTGAGAGTTTTCGATCGACGTGCTGCCAAGTTCAACGATCGTCTCCCAAGTTTCGACTATTGGACTGACTTCTTGGGTTTATTAAATTTGCAATAAGTTGAACGTGACAGTCGTTAACTCAATCGAACTTGTATTAAATAAAGCCGAAGAACTAAAAGTCGACATCAAAGTCAAATTATTTTTCAATAAAACTACGTTACGCAATGTATTTGACACAGGCTATACCGCAATAACTGAGAATTATTGTTAAAAATTGTAAGAGTTGAAATTGTTGCTTTGAAATATTTTTTTACCATCAAGTTTTTATGCGCGACAAGCCGATCGAATTACTGTTGCGCAAGTATTGATTATACCTTAGAATAAATTGACTTTCAGATTAGGAGGCGACAACCCCTCGCTTACATATTCTATTAATAACTATATACTTATTATTCACGCGTTTCAAAGACTCGACTGCACAATCAATCGAGCAAACGATTATTAATAAAAATTTAACATACCACTCTTTTACTTTTGAAATAATTCATTTTTTTAAATTTGTGCTCGAGCATTAATATCACAGTTGGTTTTAAATTGACCAAGTTAGGCAGTAAATTTGGGAATAAAACATCTGACAAATTTAAAAACTTTGGGGTAGCGTGTTTCTTCGAAAACTTTATCGAACTGGAAAATTTCAGAACTAGGATGTAACGGATGTGTGTATATACAGTGTTACACCTGAGATGCATGAAACGCGATATACTAGTATGTTCTTATAATCTGGAATGTAGGTTCAAATACCGTAACTGTAAAATTTACTACTTTGTATAAGTAACTTTGTTTCTTTGTAATTAATTGAAAAAAATCCGATAATTTACATACTATACGTATCGGTGCAAAATTTTTTCTTTATATAGGTTTATTTAAAAAAAAAGTGAAAAAAACTTGTAGTATTTTAATAGAGTTTGTAATGAATAAAAAATACAATAAAGTTTCTACAAGCAAGTGTAGACTTTATTTGATATTTTATTAACGCTTATTGTCAACAAAAATAAACTCTTGAAAAGTTTTCAATATTTTCAATTCCTTTTTGTCATAAAAATACAACAAACTTCAATAAAAACCAATAAACATGAAAAAGTCTTCTGTGTCATTTAACAATAAAAATGCGCGTAAAAACTCATATTCAAGAGTAAGTAATGGAGCTTTGAAAAAAAATGAACTAAAAAATAAAGGGTGCGTAATATAAGAAGATAGACGAAAATTAATAAATTCCCGCAAGGATAATAAATCCAATACCATTTATTTTCCAGCAAACTTGCCTCGTGAAAAATCGAGTGCTCCGCATTAAAAAAGAAAAGAACAAAGAAAAAAAAGGTAAAAGACAGGGTAGAGTGGGCAGTCCGTAATTAATAATACGTCGAGTTGGTGTTCGTAATTACCTTCCGCACTGTATCAGAGCAACAATCATTATTTATTCAGGCGGCAAAGAAAAAGGCGTCGCAAGCCAAAGAACATCCCACGCAATCCTCCGAGCCGTAGCCGGATTACCCTCGAACGCGACCAGTTTAATTCGGAGCCGTTCTCATTAAGTCTCTCGCGGCATCTTCCTACGTATATACCCTCTTTTTTTCGCGTCTCGCATTGTGTAGCATTCGCACGTGCTAAATAAACATACGACGCTTGGCTGCGGAAGTACACGTATTTTCACGGAACTGCTGCGGTTGTAGGAGGATTATAATAAAAAAGGTAGCAGGGGCAGAAGCCAGTGAGTTTGCTTTTTGTTCATTTTGCACTCGAGTTTAGACTCGCGACTTTCCCACCTCCTTTTTCTCCATAGCGTGTCCCCGTGTCAAGCGCACCGTGTGGTTTTTGCTTATTTTGGGACTCGCAGTTACCGGGCGGCAAGTTATATACCTGTTCGCGGTAAGTTGTCCCAGTGTTTGCGGGACTTAATTGAAATTCAGCTGATCTCCATTGTGTCTCCGCGCTGCGGGCTTGCAGTGCAAAATGCGTAATACGAAATTCTACTATAAAACGCTTTTCAACGTTTGAGCTTTTAATGAAATAATCGATCGCGAGCCGGGCAAGAAACTTCATTGAAAGATTTTCCCTTTTTGATACAGGCGGCATTAAAAAGTTTGGCCGCGTTTTAATCGGAAATTTAATTAGTTAATTAAAAAATGTCGAAGAGACGTCAACTTTGTAAGAAGAAGGGGCGGGAATAAAGCTTATTATTATATATCGGCCAATCGGTGAAGCTTGCGACTAAGAAAATTAAATTCTTTAAAGTTTGACGCAGCGAGAAAGAGATCCGAGGCGAACTTATAATTCGCAAGAGAGAGAATGAGAGAGAGAGAAAGAAGTTTCTCGTTATTTTTTATTTCAACGCAAAGAGTCCCTTTTACGGGCCAACTCTAGTGCATTACGACGTGCCCAAGGGCAGCGTAAAAAAAGGCATTAAACCATTCTGAAAAATCACCGTTACGGGAGGAAAGAGAGAAAAAAAGTTGTCCGCGGCAAAAGTATGAAAATCTTATTATAATATGGATTATCTAGGGAAGCAAAAAAAAGGCCACGATCTAGGAAAGAGAACAAATTTCCAAAAGTAAACAACGATGCTTATCGTTTATTTACGGCTAAAGCCCTGGCTCGCCCCACTCCACCCTCGTTCTCTCTCGCTACGTGAAATCTCAAATGCACTCGTAGTCGAGGTCATAAACGCGACCAGCACGCGGAGGCGAAAATAAGTGGCACAAGGCACACCAGAGGTGCAAAGTAGAAAATAATCTAAAAGCCGAGCAAAGAGCAACTGTATGTATAGTATAACCGACTCCGGGAGTCGAAATGCTTCGGCAGGTGTGTGTGTGTATACCTCTCGACATACTTTCCAGTCCACAAAAATGTTAAAATTACCCAATGACATGGCAATTTTTTTTGAAAAATTCAAACCCATCGCCGTTGCAGCCTTCGAGACCTCTCCGTTAGATTTCCCATGTTTGCGCTACTTCAATTATGACGCTCAGGGCCGGTTACATTTTAAAGTCGTCTGGCTGGGCACAGATTGCTTCGTATACCCACAGGCAGACTTTCTCCCCCTATATAACGTAGGCAACGCGCGTCGTAGGGGGGCTATGATAATTTAATAACGAGACCTCACGCATACGCGCCCGAGTACACGTGCCTCAGCTTCAAGAATAATGTATGAGAAAATTTTACGTTCACCGCCATATAAGTTCGGAAAACGTTATTTATTTTCGGTACGCATTGGGGAGAGAGAATCGTGGCTTTACCGCGCGTTGAAACGAATCGATAATCTTGACTTGCGTTTTATCATTGTGATAATATGTTTTACTTTGTCTTACTAGGATACGTTAACGCGCCTAGAATTTGTTTTATTCTCAATAGGTCAATAATGGCCTCATTCTTCCCGCACGGGAATAAATGCACTATTTCTCTCCCTCTTTTACATGGAATAATTATTAGGCCATCCCTGACATATCAGAAATAAAGCATCGTATGTCACAAGGGATAAACCAGTTATTCTCTTGCATGATTACTTCATGCGCGAGAATAACAATGTACTTCGGCCCCTTGTAACATAATATCCCTCTCTCTCTCTCTCTCTATCTCTCTCTCCCTCTCTTTATATTTAATTCATGCGCACTCTTTCTTTACTTTTCTATTTTTAAAATTTCAAAATTACCGCCCTAACCAATCACTTCACTTTATTGGGTTCTCTTTTTTATAAAGGAGGGATGTTATGTTATTTTGCTTATCTTGTTTTTAATTAAAAATATAATCAATAAATATTATTAATATCAATAAAAATAAAATCTTTCTGCACTTATCATTTAAAATCAATTTCAATTAAATTTAAAACGCGCCTTTTTTTCTTCGACCAATCAGAATCAAACCTGCCAAGCAATCGGAGTACGAATAGATTGGCTTCACTTTCTCATATTCACTTTTTTATAAAGAGAAGAATTTTACATTTCCTTCGCTTTTTCTCTTGTGCTATAATGACATTTGATATTTCAGTGGAAGCACTTTGAAAATTTAACGAAAAAGAGTAAAATTTGGAAAGTAGAGGCAAGCTGTTTTGCGACTATAAAAACTAAAAATAACAACTGAGAATAGGTGAAAGAGAGAGAGAGAAATCTTATCAAAGTTTGAAGCGTATACAAGCATGCGCCTGACCATAAAAGTCTCTTTCTACTTACAACCGAGAGAATTCACTATGACCACTCAGCTAAATTAACTTTCCTCTTTGTACTACCTTGCCTTTGTCTTCTCTACAATCTACGATGACAACTCTACTGCTGCAGCCGGCTAAACAGAATTTATCCAATGAATAAATTAGAAAATTCGGAGCAAGCCCCCTGCGGCTGTAGGCTTGAATAATCAATCGCACACTCTGCAAATACACTAAACAAAATAAACGCGCTTGAAATTGCTGGGTCTAGTCGAATTATAAATCGCCAAGCCTGTATATGCGTTTTGTTTTTTCGTCGATCTCCATTTATTTTTTGCACCATTCCCTTGCCGATTACTTTACGCGCGCCTGTGTATGCTTTCATGGCTGATTTATTTTCGAGGGAGAGAGAGAGAGAGGGTGGAAAGTCGAATGCAGAACGCGCGTTGCTCACTGTAAAAACGAAACGCACGAGCGAGCAGCTGGTTTATTCGCGAACTTTCAATGCTGCAACAGCCGGTTATTTTCGTGCTTCATCTTTTTTTTTCGAGCTCGATAGCCCGTGTAACGTGGTTTTATTCAATTTAGGGATGGAAATTGAAATATTTTGCGTTTAATAAGAATAATGCAGGCCGAGAAAAATGTCTTATTTTCTTTTTATTCAAATAAGAAAAATACCCCTAAGGTGTGTGTGTTTGTCGTGTTAAAACGCCTAGCGTTTCTGTGATAGCAGCGTTAAAGCCGTGAATTTATCAACTACACGCGATGCAATCTGGCGGATGATCGAATACCGCCCACCCCTCGAACAAACCACAGCTCTACGGTTACGCGAGGGCGAGCGCCCCCGTGTTACACAGTCTTGAGAAAAGCCAAGAAAACAGGAAGTTGTGTATTTTTTCTCGTTCGTTCATAAAAATTCTCGCTTGATGAATATTGCATGAGATGCACAAGCACGTGTCCCAGAGAAAAATCCTTGACTGAAAATTTAACGCGCACTATACCTGCAACTGATTTTTAAAGAGCGAATGTTTTTTTCTTCCAAGAAACCGGAACAAACGTTAGCGTCTTCGTAGGTGGAGTTGCTCCAAGCTCAAATTATAATATTGATTAAACTGCTTTGCTTCGAATTACTTTAGCTAGAGTTTAATCTTGAGAGTGAAGAGAGCGACTCTGGTAGTTTGCTTTGATTCGATGGCATTATTTTAGATGAGAGAAATAATGAAGTAAAAACATTTCGACGTTTATAAATTTGAATTAGTTCATCAGAGTGGTTTTGACGATTTTTTATTATTATTATTATTTTAGATTAAAAGTCTGTTGTATGCCTAAATGTCGCAGAAAATTCATTAAGAGCTTAGTATATTAACTTCGTTGTAATGGAATACATGTAAATTTACAGAAGCGCTTTGCCACTAGCTCAGGCTCTTCTAAAATTCAAACACCTTATCTTCGCTTCTACTTACCCTTATCTCTTTGCCAGCGCTGTTTACAGTGCCAGTGGGAAATTTGTTTTCCCGCGGTGAATATTTTAAGTATGACAAATTGAATAAATATATCAAAGCTGACGTGCACTTGCAATGTATTGTTATTTATAAATAAATTAAAAAATCGACTTACTCAACAATGAATTTTTCAAGCAAAGAACATCGTTAACATTTACAAATAGTAGCGTAACATCCAAATAGTGTTAAAAAATGTAAAAAAATAAAAGAATTATAAGGTTCGTTAAAACGCCAACATTCCCTTTCCAAGGAATCTTCATTAATTCACGTAGTAATATATTAATGTAATCTAAATGACATTGCATGCCACTTAAGATAATAATATACATATATAGAGGTTTTACATTTTTTCACGGTTTCTAATTTAGCAAAATTTTTAATCGCCTGTGCGAAATAGGTATCTTTGCATTAAAACCTGTGACCCTTAAGACAGTTTTCCCAAAGCTAGATTTACAACATCTAGTATCAATAACAACTGAAATTTTGAGTTAAAGCAATTTTAGCTCTAAATTGCCAGTGTTTATTAATACTGAATTCATTACTAGAATAACTTGCTCGTATCCCTCGAGAGACAGTAATTCTGTATTCAAACAATGCGACATTACATTGTACATTGATTAACAGCGTCATACTTGCAGTATTAAGGGAGATGTAAAATTAAATGTCATAAAATTCTCTATGTCAAATGTAAATGCTCTTAATATTAAAAACTTTTTTTGTTCTATTGGTTTGCCTTTTTGACTAAAGTTATACTTACATTAAGTAACCGGAGTAAGTAATAAATAAATAGTAAACAACTTTCTAAAAAATATAAAAGGTTAATTGTTTGTTATGCATATATTATATTAGAGAATTTTACTAAATCTTGCACCAAATGTTTCTTATAATGTAACACAGGAATTATTCTAATTTAAGAGAACCCAGATGATTATAGTTTGAGAGCACCGAAGTACTGTAAAGCTCCGGAGTTTCCAGTTTTCCGCGAGAAAGTTTTGAATTACGAAACCAGCGCTTTGCTAACCGAGTCACCTCCGGATTGGATTTTCAAAAATAAAACAAAAAAGTGCTTGAAAAAGCCCCCCTTTAGAAGAGTCGCGCATGTTTGATCGACGCGAATTCGGCAAAGGGCAAAATTCCGTGCGACAGTCGACGTTGCGCAGACTTGTCCATCCAAACAAATTCCATCCCGTCCATCACTTTCCAACAGAGGCGCTTTAAAAATACACACAACTACGTCGATATTTTCTCCATGACGATTTTTCCATTTGCAGATGGCGAGTCCTGTCACCCGTACAAGCCCTTTAAGTGCCCGGAAGACAACACGTGCATCTCGATACAGTACTTGTGCGACGGAGCGCCCGACTGTCGCGAAGGCTACGACGAGGATCCGCGGCTCTGCACTGCCGGTGAGTCTCCACGACAAGTTGCAAAGGGACACGAGAGCTTGCTCTCTCCATCGACCCGTTTCCCTCTCTCTCTCTCTCTCTCCCTCTTGAGCTGTACTGTAAGCTCGCTAGAAAAGTGAGATAGGTGTAAGCAAAAGGCAACGTCGAGTTTCATGATTTTAAAGCAGCATGCCGCGTGCATTTCTGCTTGGAAAATTTCCGTAATGACATAGCCTTAGTGAAGCTTGTAACCGTGCGCCGCGCTATATCGACGATCTTGGCTCGGATAAAAATAAAGCCGAGTTGAAGCAAGCGAAAATAGTACATCGTGTGGAAAGCAAGTTTGAAAAAAAAGGAAAATACAAGTCCCCTCGCAGACTTAAATGTAATTCGACTA
Source organism: Anagyrus pseudococci (assembly GCA_030522585.1). Lineage (NCBI taxonomy): Eukaryota > Metazoa > Arthropoda > Insecta > Hymenoptera > Encyrtidae > Anagyrus > Anagyrus pseudococci. Next base: position 72,651 of record JAPYYQ010000167.1, on the reverse strand, counting down.
ATCTATATATACCCTCGTCTCGTCTCGTGAAATATTCAATGCACTTGAAATAAAAGCTCGCTGAATTACGAAAGGTAATAATTCCTTCAACCGGTCGCTTTAATAACGTAAGCCCCCCACATTTTCGTTATTAACTTTAAAAAGTGGCAAACGTGAAAATTTCATTACGCAAAAGTTCGTTTCTCCGTATATAACGCGTTACAGCAACGTCGCGCGTTTTACATTTGCATGTGGCGAAATTAAAAAAAAACACACAGTCCACCGTATTCCATTAACATCGTGGCCCTTTCTGCAATTAGTTTACGTAACCAGTGGGCGGAAACAGTTCGCGAGCCTGCCGCCCACGCACACACCGATCGAAAATTCTCATATCAGCCGAGCAAATTGTCAACGCACGAGAGCTGCAACCCTGTGTAGTATACGTGCAACCGGAACTTGTGCGCACAGTCAGGAATTATCGACATGCATATACCTGGGCTCCGTGCGGTTTTAGCGCCGGATTTCACAAGGTAGTTACGCCTGCGGGCACGCGAGTTTTTGCCAAAGCGTGGCCGATGCCATGGATGCGATTTCATTTTCATAAACTTGGAAAAGCTGTTGATCTCGTATTTATTTTATGTTAATGTTTGCTTTGTTTTTTTAACTTTGGGATTATTTGTCTATCTATGTGACTTTTTTATAACGGGATATATAATCCGCGGCATTTATTCGAGTGTAATAATGACAATGCATAATCGTATGCATAATTGAGAGATGTAAATGACCACGAGATGGGTGACGCGTGCGATTAGAACGTAATTCCCACATATTTTAGCAGCAGGTACATTGGCTTTAGAACAGACACCGTCTGTCATGGAATTTATTTTCGACTGCTAAATAGCACGTATCAACCACACAGTTGTTTATAATAAATGTACTTATCAAATCAGTCCACAATATTCTATTTTATTTATATGTTTAATAAAACTAAATTTTTAATTTAATTTCTTTGCCAAACGTTTAAATTTTAACGAATCAACTTAACGTTAAAAATTTTTTACTTAACTTTTTTCATAAAAAAAGTAACTTTTAATTATTTTGAAAATAAAAAAACGTTCGCACATTTGTCAAGTACACGTACTCGTAATTTTTGTTCCTCCCGGTAACACAGCAACGGCTAAAAATTTCACCTGCTTTTTCTCTGGTCGCGACACAAAACTTTTCCGCATCTGGAAGGTAAAGAGACTTAAAAAAAAGCTCGTAATAAGCTTTCAAAAAAAGAGAAGTCCCTACAGCGTTTATAGTAACATTTCTGCCTTGCGGTTCATGGAATAAAGCAACAAAACAAATGCAAGCATATTTTCCAACGCAACCTTATTTTTTTCTATAAAACAAACAAAAAAATTAAACCTTCGGTCCTGAATCGAGTGATAAGCTGTTTGTATTTAAGCATTCCATCATAAATTACTTCTTTTGCGCTCGTTTGTCGCAAATCTTTTTCCTTATCCGACAATACCAGCACAAAACACGAACTTGACAATGTGATACCGAACGACAATGGAAACTCCCCCTCATTGTCCAAGCCGACAATGGCGAAAAGCAGGGTGCAGGACGAAGACACAAAATTGCAATTATGACTTTTGTGACCAAGTCGATAGCGCTCGAGTATTCTCACCCCAAAAAAGTAAAGCCGGGAAAAATGTACAGACACCTGAACAACAAGGTACCGCCATCCTTTTCTTTTTCAGATGAATTTTTCATGAATTTTCTTTCCGAGCCGTCCGATCAAAGAGTCAAGCCCTTTCTCTCTCTCTCTCTCCCCACGGAGGGTTTTTTTTACCGCTTGATGAGATGTTTTCTTTTTTCTGGCGCGGCAACCGTTTTAAACGACAACGAGATGGGATTACCAAGTCTCGCCCGCTACGGCTGCCTTGCCGATCGATTGAAAATTAATTGCGAACGCGATATCCGTGAAAATAGTACAGGTGCTCTCGTAACGTCGAGCGCCGGATCTCCGTTATCTATTGAACCTAACGACGGCGTTTTTCTCATCTTGACGAGCCGTTAATAGCGCCATTTCACAACAGCCCATTAATATTCAACCGTTCGGCTATAAAAAAAAGTTCTCTCTTTGAGAAAGACAAAACTAAACGATCCAATATACAAAACGTCTCAACTTGTTTTCCTCGTCATGCATTCAACCTCGCTACAATGAGATTAAGAATCAAAAAGGATAAAAGCAGAAAAGGATAATCAAATTTCTCCCGACACTTTACGTCCAGCATTCGCATCGAATCGAAGTACGTGTCGATCTTACGAAGTAGCCGGCACAGTAGTCCTGGTATAACGAGACGCGAGCGAGCGGAAGATTGGTCGATTCGACAAGTCAATTCTCCCGGATGGTAGGTGGACGTGGACGATTGGATAAGCGTGTCGGTGCGTCTGCGAGGGAGGAAAACGCTCCCCTTTATTTCACCTTTGCACGTCCGATTCTCGAGTTCGATAAAGACTCCCTACCACTCCGAGAGCACTGCGGTAAAGTCGAGAGGGAACTCGTGATTGGCAACGCGTCCATACGCCGCAAGCTCGCTACGTCAACTACTCGAAACTTTTGTCGTACGCGGAGATAAAACACGCGGAGAAGTGTCTCTCAATGTTAGTCATAAATCGCGAGTTGTTCATCCTTGTTATATCACGGCTTGCGTAGAACTTGGAGTATCGCTTTAAGACGCGCGTATGCGCTACGCGATACGAGAATCAAGCGAATCTCTCTCTCTGCTCGAGTATTCAAGCGACTCGTGTACGGGGCGAGCTAAGCCCGCGCGCGTATGCATATTCAAAGCGTATCATCCTCTCGCGCAACAATAGCCCCCGGCCGCATTAATGATAAACGCACAGACAGCTGAGAGGCTCTCTCTGCTTCTCTCTCGTGGGCGCTCAGCTGTAATCCCAGCATAAATCTCGCACTCGGCAATCCATCAAAGCTCAGGCCCCGGATTCGGTACATATAAGCCTCTCCTCGGGCTCTCTCGTTACCGCGATATTTTCCTCCCCCGTGAAATCCATTAGCGAAAGAGAGAGCGAGCGGGCAAACGCGTGCCCCGTTAATTGCAGCCGGGGCATTAGTTCCGACGAGGAGACGCGCGCGCGAGAGAGCCTCGGTAATTGCCTCCCTATACAAGCCGGGCTTCTCCTTTTTCCAGGTGTATATACACTTTCCAAGGATTTCGCAAGGAAAAACGGGGCCCTGTTCCGACCTTATTCCGACTCGATGTAGCTTACATTTTGCGAGGGCTTTATTTTGCCCCTGTAAAAACTTGCCCTCGCTTCTCTTTGGATAAATTTATACTTTTCGTTTTATTAAGGCTAGACACGCGAGGATAAGCATTGCCAGCGATCACACCATTTGTCCCACCGTTTTCCGTGCAATGGAGCTTCGTTAAATAATTTGCCTCTATATGCTCAATGTTATTTACACGGATTGCACGGGTATCTCGCTTTGCCCTTTGACCTCATCCACCGGCTCCTTCATAATTCATCGCTGATGAATCTGGCGCGCGGTCCCCCATTCAAAACTGCCTCGTCGTCGCGCGGTGTCTAAAGCCCGGCGGTAGAGCGAGCGCCGCGGCCATTCATAAATTATGCGGCTACAGGACTTTTACGACGCCTCGGCTTGTACACGCGTCTCCCTCTCTTCTGTAGCCGCATGCAAGCCCGGAAGCTCCAGGTCGTCTTTCTCTTTTACATTTTGAATAAAAAGTCGAGCGAGTCGCGCTCTCCCTCTGGATTTTATGCGAGTCTGGATAAGCGTCGGCGCCTTCGCGGATTTTCAGAAGCTACGGCGCACGACGAATAATTTAATCAATATCGGAAAGCGGACTTTTTGATATTGCACGCCGCTGTAAATTCTCGCTTGGTTGATCTACGAATAAACGAGGTTGCATTTTTTCCACCCGCGAGTTTACATTCCAGGCGTTTGGAAATTGTGTATTTTTCTTTAATAAAAAGATATAAGGGTTCGGCCAGCGCGAAAGTCAACAGTATATAGTCCGAGGCGTGGGAGAGCGCGCTTTTTTAAAATTACACAGGGTCGGATTTTTCTCAATAAAAGGAGCCTGCACCGAGGCCGCTGTCCAGTATAGTAGCCCCAGCGACTTTTTATTCAGGTCGCGCAATTATACACGGACAGGCGAATTCAACAGGGCCGCTGGGAGTCGTGGCGCAGGAGGCAAAACGAGACGAGAGTGATTTGTAAAAATAACCCGGCTAATTAACAGAAGCCGAACGCGCGCGCGCACACGCATTACTATTTGAGGGCAAAACGAGGCGCGTTGGCGCATCGCACAAAAATACCCAGGGCGTTCGTTTTAATTCCGCTTGGAATTCCATTTGCACAGGCTACAAGCTCGCGGCCGAGGGAGAGGTGCAATTTCGAGAGGGAGAGAGAGAGAAGGCAAGTTAATTCCCTTGCGTGCGTCCTCCACGAACGGCGTGTGTACATTGCGAAATTCGAGCCGCGTACGTGTGGCTTCGGTCGAACGAATTTTTTTTTTAAACCGGCAACGTCACGCCAATTTCGGGGAAATTTAATTTCTGATTTTTCTTTTTGTCCCGCTGCTTTGTTGTTATATGGGTGGGGTAATACAGCGGGTTACTCGTGGCTTGGATAAGCTTTTTTTGATGACGGAAAAAAGTCGGCTGCCGTGCGAGCTGTTGCTTTTTTTCTTTTCTCGCTCGGGGGTTATAAATGGCGATGAGTTCGGAGGGGACGTTAGAGAGAGTCTCCTCGTTTGACGAGGCAGCGAATTTCATTCGCTGTGCGTCCGATGCTTGATTGGATTGGACGAAATGTATTATGTGCCTGGCTATCTTGATGGAACTGGCCTAATATGTGCTGTTTTATGGGGGGGGGGAAGTTATATCTGGTGCTTTTAAGGCTCGTTAATTGGCCCGTCTAAAATTACAGCGGGCGCGCCTCAATTTATTAGACACCTTTAAAAAATTGATCAGAGGATGCTTAATTACATCCATTTGGCTGACGAAAACAGTGCGCAATCTTTTTTTTTGATGATTGTTTTTTGATTACTTTCGAATAGTCTGTTAATACATTACAAAGGTATTAGAATAGAAATAATAGAACGATTCCATTTTTTCTGAGAACGTAATGAAAATACCAATTCGTGTTATTCTAAAATATCTACTCCTATATTAAACAATGCAATTTATTTCAGTGCCACTGCCATAACTATAATTCCTCGCAAGAATTATCTCGAGAATACTTCTTTACCTCGTATTATCCCGGATCGTTCCTTAAGGCGATATTTTCAATTTCATTTTTTCCAGAGAATCGGTGCCCCGGTACACCTACGCAAACTTACTTACAAACCCAGACAGCCAGATAGGCAGACAATTTTTTTTTTTTTTTAATCACCAGACAGTCTCGCGACAATTTTATTCCCCTCCGAGCGTAAAACGACGCGCCGTAAAACGCGCGGGGTATCGTAGAAAAAGCAGCAGTTTTCATAAACGTCCGCTCAATTAAAATGAAAAAGCGGCGCAGGAGGACTGGCGAGCGCCACAGGGCAACGTGCTTGGCTAGCGCAATGTCGGGGCTTAACTCTCGCAATCATAAATGCATCCCGGTCGTAAAGGTCGGAATGGGGACAGGGGGCAAGTCGTAAAGATAGCCGGGAAGAGAGCAGAAAAGGAGATACGCTGCGCGGGTCTCCGAATGTTTCGAACAGACGGCCCTTACGGACGCTGACTTTCACTTGGCGCAGCGGCGGCTCTTCCTTTTCGCGACACTCGAGACAAGAAGTAACCGCCCGCAAGGCCTTCATTCTTCTCTCCGGCTTTCTCTCTTCGCGTTTGTTAGCTCGAGCTGGAAGTTGGAGACTTCAAAAGAATTTTTATCTCAATTTGCTTGCCGGATGCCAGAAATGGACGAGGATGCGATGCTGCACGCGGCGAAATTCTGGAGGGAAAGCTCAATGGAAATGCGGGAATGTGCAATTTTAGTTATTTGATTTGTTTTTTTTTTTACTTTTTATTTTGTGGAAAAAAATATTTTTTTCCAAAAGAAACGCTCGGTTGGTTTTAAAAAATTGCGGGGGAAAAAGTGGGCTACGCTCTTTTTTCGGAATACGCGATTCAATGGATTTTCGCCTCGTTTTTACGTAACGAGTCTGAAAAGTTGATGAGTCCTGTAAGGCAAAAAAAGAAATATCGGCGACAAAATTTTTCTTTTAAAACCTCTCGCGTAGTAACGAGTCAAAAATGCTGAAAAATAATTTATGGAGATGTAAATTCGTGATGAAGCTTTGCGGTCGATCGATGAAGAAACGAGAGGCTACCCTCTTGACGGTGAAAAATTAATTAAATTTAAAAACCGCTCGCACGACAATCACGTCTGCCAACACGCGTACCTTTTCTACTTGAAAAATAATCTTAAGCTTCTTTAATTTTTCTCAAACATCGACATTTCACGAGAAATTGCCAAGAATATTCAAATGAATATTCAAAAAAGCTTTCTTAATCCAATTCGTTATTATAATTAATACGGATTTCCATGTCTGTAACAAACCATAAGTCCAAAAGAAGAAAAAAATGAAATTCTCGATAAGAGTTCTTGAAAATGCCGGAAACGTAGCCCGAACAAATCCACGCGAAAATTGAAACAAATCTGTTGAGCGTTATGTACTCTTGGGCCAAGCCACTCGTGCAAATCTCAGAGCTGTATATCAAAAAGCCGCACCGACAAAGAAGCGGAAAGAAAAGGTCGGATCACTTTCATCCGGAATCCGATTAGCCGTCTTCTCGTCGAGCTATTCAGTGACGCGTAAAGGGGGTAGTGAGGTGAGGGAGAGGCGGTAAAGTAGATTCGGCTGCCAATCGAGCGATACGCGAGTTCTCACGCAAACACGCGCGAGTTGAGATAGAGGCTCTCTCTCTCTCTCTCTCTCTCTCTCTCTCGTGCGCCGAGCAATCAAGCCAAGCACGCAGAGGGCGTGGGGCTTAGAGAGACTTGGAGGAGAGAAAGAGAAGAAGGCCCAGGGGCTAAGGTAGCTCATTCTCTTGCTTTCTCTCTCTTGTTCGCAGCGAAGAGACCACCTGTGGAGGAAACAGCGAGCTTCTTGCAGGCGCTGCTGGCCAGTCACGGGCCTAATTACCTCGAGAAGCTCTTCGGCAACAAGGCGAGGGACGCCCTGGCACCCCTCGGCGGAGTGAACAAAGTCGCGATTGCCCTGTCGGGTGAGTATTACCAATCTCTATATCTTCCTCTGTACACCTTTGTGCCTCGGGTCTTTTCTCTTATTGTGAACGAAAAAAAAAACGAAAAAAGGCTTATCAAAAGCCTTGATGAAAAGTCAAAAACAGAAAAGCCTGAATGGAAAAAAGTGAAAAATGGCAGTAGTTCAAAAGCAGCACTGCATTTTCATAAACGTCACAATGCGCAAATAGCTGACCCGCAGACCCGGAAAGTTCAGTCGAAACTTTTATAAAAAAAAAAGGGGGAAAAAATATCAAAGATTTCGTTCTCTCGAACTATATACCTTGCACCGGGCTGCTCAAGCAAATTCATTTCCGTCCTTTAATTTGTTTAATCGATGCGACACTGCACGACCGCTTCGGACGCCTAATTAATTTCTTTCTCGCGCGCGCGGGGGCTTCAAGTTTTAATTGGCATTGCCGGCCATTTTTAAAGTGCACTTTTGTTCTTTCTCGCATCCCTCTCCCGAGAGTCTAAACTTTTTCCCTCCCTTTGGCTTCTCATTAAATTATTCTTCACACGAGGGTCGCGTAAACTCGAACAATAATAAAAAGAAAAAAAGAAAGAAAAAAAAGCTTACTGCGAGAGTAAAAAGAAAAAATGACTAAAACGCTAATTTTCCTTGAAAAAGAGTCGCAAACGATCGAGGACTTCGGGGCGGCGCTGCACCTGATGCGCTCGGACCTCGAGCACCTGCGCTCGGTCTTCATGGCCGTGGAAAACGGCGACATCGGTCTGCTCAAGTCGCTGGGCATCAAAGACTCGGAGCTGGGCGACGTCAAGTTCTTCCTGGAGAAGCTCGTCGACACCGGCTTCCTCGACTAAACATTTAACGGAAATATACAACGGCCAGCGGGGGAACGACGACGACGACGATTGGACGAGCAACGCCCGCGGAGTTCACACTGGAGGCCAGCTCCGAGCTTTTTTTACCCGATAAACACACTTGATACATAATATATACGACACCGCATAATCGGCACCGATGCATGACGGCGACCTAGAGCCACGGGGTCCGAAAGATCGTTGATGAGCCTCGACAAGCTTGCCGGATTAATCTCTATTCCATCTGTTTGGCTTCAAAAGAAAGGGAAGGAAAGAGAGTACGTGGACTGTTGGCAAAGAGTTATCGGTAAAGCTTCGACCTCGGCTGCAAGTCGAAGCTCATCTCGACGTTTCGCTCCGGCTTTATCAACACACACACATTATATATCGAGAAACGAGAATGGACGAGAAAGCGAACGTTGCACGTGTGTGCTGCAGCTGTCGGAGGACGTCTGTAATCCCTTTCAATCGAGCCTCTCTCTCGTCGCTCATTACCTATCCATCTCCGTTTGCCGCGATCAAATTAATAGATCGATTAAATTTTGTTAACGATTTTGATTATCCTTTGATGTGGAAGCGATTATAACCCGATGTTCGAGTGGATAACAATTAACGCTTTTATCCGCGGGTTTATCGTGACGGAAGTATGAGCTTCGCAATATGTCGAAGAATTTTAACGTATCAAAATTTTGTCGAATAACGATGATTCGGAGAATTCGGCCTTTGACAAATTTGAGCGGTTATTTCGACAGTCAATACTTTGCGATTAAGTGAAAATTGCGCAGAAACAGATAAAAAGCTTTGTTTGTAACGGGTCGAATGAGCGACGAGCAGAGTCTTGGAACAAAAAGTCAACTCGTAAAATACGCGCGCTCTCATGTTATGTAACATTGAAAAATCAACGATAACATCAATCTTATTTTATTGCGACAAGATATAATCCGGCGAAAGAAACCGCAAATAAAAATGCGAACAAATTCGAGATTCTATTCGCGAATATAAAAGCGCGGGACAAAATAATTGGATGAAAAAAAGAGAAACTTTTTGAAAAAGGCCATTGCTGCGTAGGATGCGTACGTGGGTGGGCCATTCAGCAAAATGAGAAAATTGATTAAAGAGCTTTCGCGCGAGAAGCTGGCGTTAAAGCTAATTTCAAGGGAAGCCGTCGCGAGAAAGAGAAGTAGCGCGCGTTTTTTGCTTACCCCCGAATGAGACGGATTAGACGTCTCCCGACCTTTCCCAGTTTTTTCATTTTATTTTCGCTTCAACGCGACTCGAAGCTTTTTTTTTTCTTCCTCCCGCTTATCGATCCTATATACGGTGCTTTCAAGTGTCTTTTTATGCGATGCTTTTACCGTCCTTGACGCGTATATTCATTGTAATTTTTCTGGAATCGTAGGTTATTGCAAACATTTTGCAAATTTTCAGTATATTGGCATTTTTATTGACCTGTTTACAATCATTTCGTGTAGGTTGATTGCGTTCTAGATAACTTTTTTTAAAAAAAAACGACGGCTCTTGATTTTTTTCGATCAAACACACAATTTGTATTTTATTGTCTTTCGGTGGAAAACCACTTATACAGAGTAAATTTAACATTTATTTTTAGCCGTGTACGATCTTATCACTCGACAAATATTAACTAGGAATATAGAATATGCTTTTACGTTTGTGGACGAAACATTTGCTGTACGTAATTGGGTATCGGTCGATCGAAAAGAATTAAGATCCCTAACGCGTTCTATCGATGAAGTAATACTAAACCATGCAAATTCTCGACAATCATTAGATCCGAAAATCCTTTCCAGCTTTATTACCCTCCGACAATCCTCCTTGCTCTTCCTATTTCGATTATCTATTATTATTCAAGATTTCAAATGCAAACAAATAAGGTGTATTTTAGGACTTCGAATTATTTAGTAATCGACTAACACCTAAATTATTTACACCAAGTTGAGGCTGCTTATCGTGATATTGAAATTACTTGAAATTTTTCGTTGAAAAACAAAACGCACGTTAAACATTGCAATAGCTTTGGAATTTATAGACTCCGCATTTAAATAGAAAAACGTGCAGTTGATTGAATATACAAAAATAGTTTTTTGTAAAATTTATTTCATACGCTTGTGATATAGTACAAAGGAAAAAAAATCACGATAGAGCATCTTTTAATTATTGACAAGACAATTTAAACAAACAAGTGGCAATTAGCAAGAATGACCGATACGACCTTAAAAGACATATCATAAAGTATATTATAAAAAATTTTACATTATCGCCTGCAGCGCAAAATACGAGCCGATATGTATAAAAAAACAAATGCGTGATATTGGTTATTGAAGAATCTACAAATATAAAGTCGAGAGAGTAAAAAAGTTGAAATTTTAAAGGTATACATTAAAGTTAAAAGTTGAATCTGGAGCTTTTAGAATAATAAATAGAAGTGAAAATTGCTTAATCTTTCCGAGTTTCTGTTAGTTTCTAAAAAATGGAAAACGTATGAAAATATAAGAAAGTGCAACTGAGCTTTTTTGTCCTGTGCTCAGAACAAATTTATATTGGCAAGAATTAAATTAATTCATAATGAAAGTAAAGTTTCAAACCGAAGAAAGTAAAAGCGACCGCACTGAGAATACATTTAAATAATAATAATAATAATAATTAATATGCGTATAGATCGTTAGAAATGATACAGACATATCAATAAATTATATACTGACTATATATATTATACATTGTACAAGTATATTAGTTATGTAAAATAGATATGTAATAAATCAGGTATGATTTATAAATGCAAATGCTCATACATGTGTGTATACGTATATGCATTTGCATTATTTAGTCGTACAATAGATAATATGCCGCGGATATTTGACAAGCAGGGTCTAGTCTCTTGCATTTTGAGGAAAACCAGCCAACTCGAATTCGTTATTATTTCATTAAATGGGTTTATAAAGAAAAAATTTCCCAAAAATTGATTAAAATTATTATAAACGATTCGACAAGTTATCATAAAACGCTAAAACGACTTTCGTAAAAGTATTTGCCAGAACGAGACAAACATTGACCAACGAAATGTGGTATGAAAAAACAAACTGATCATTCAGTTTCCGATTACGTAGCTCGGCAAAAGTTTCTTATTCGAACTCCAATATTCCTCCACGTCACTATATCCGTCGGCCGTATCCTTGAATAATGAAAGTCTCCACCCTCAGAATAATATTTTTTGCTAAATCAATGAAAGTAAAAACAATTGAAAAAGAAAAAAAATTAACAACCGTCGAACAGGAGACTCTGTCGCGCCCTTAAATCGTCCTTCCGACTCGAGATGCCCTGAATCGGATCCTCCGCAACAAGTTGCTCGCCAAAAAAACATAACAAAACCCTTCAAAAATTAAAAAAAAAAACAACAACAACAGCAATCATTCATGCATCTTCATTCCTTTTTCTCTGTGTTTTAATCTAGTTCCTAGTGCCAGGCTGGTCTCAACACGAGCAAGCCCGAAAAAAAATAATGAAACTGAAAAAAAAACTGAGCAACTGAAAAAGCGAGTTCCACGATCATAGAGAGCAATCGTGCCTCGGCTCCGAGTACGACGTTAGGCAATCGATGACTCGCGACCAATCAATCATTGACGCTCGCGGTAGGCATACGTGCAAGTTTGCGCCGCTTTATAACGAGATTTCGCATTCGCAGACGCCAGCGCTCGAGGCCAGGGGGGAAAAGTTGGAAAACTTGGGCTTGCATTCTGTCGCGGTCGCTTGTCTGTTGTGAGTAGTCGATTTAGAGAGTAGATCGTAGTGAGGTAGTTTGCAGTCAATATATATATACATACGTGTAATCGATGTTGAATTAGATTATAAGAAATACAGTACAATTGTAGAAAAGGCCATCACTGAAAAATACATTAGCGGTTATTCTTAATTATTATTACATAAGGAATTATGGAGAATGGGTAACAAAATATTTAATAATCAATAAAATCGTAGTCGAAAAGTACTTGCTATATTAAAGTACGAGTAGTGAGAGCATTAAAAAAACCGAAAAAAAATTGCAAAAAACAAGACAAAAATGTAAAAAAAAAATAATGTAACTTCGATGATCGAGTTTTTCCTCATCGAATCGGATTTGACAAGTAACCCGATCGGACAAACAAACTCACAAACGATATATGACGATCGAGAGTCTTCGAAGCTCACTTCTTGTGGCAGAAGTTCTCGACACTGCATTTTATTCAATTCCATCGAATAGTCAACAATGACCAAAATGCACAAAACAACAGCTGACGATGATTATAAAGAAAATCATGAAGATCCAAAAAAAAATACTAACAACACCAAGACTAATCCTTCGAATGCATCACTTTTAAACACAACAGCAAAAATCAAGCTTTGCTCTTCAACATCATAACTCACACTATATAATTTATCTTCAAAGATAAAAAACAAATATATAATCTTATCCCCGAAATTATCCTGACCAGCGACAGAGTGCGAGCGACGAGTTGTCTATGCTTTTCTAGCCCAGTCACAAGCGCTAGCGGCCGTGTATGGATCTCGAGGAGCGTCCCCCGGTCGCGAGGGGGTTATTCCCGCGACAGAGTCACCCGTTAGGCTTAGACGTTTGGCGACAAACAAGATTTTTAGCCCCGACGTCACTTGCGCACCGGAAATCGTGGGACTGCACGCGCTTCGGGTACTACTCGCGGGTTGGTCAGACTAAAAGAAAGAAATAGGTTCGTAGCGAGATGGGGTGAAGGAAAATAATTATCAAATCGAGTACCCGAGCTGTGATAGAAGCAGGTGTAACCGAGGCTTGATAAGCGAATTTCTCGGCGCTCTGATGCGCAGGGAGTCGACTTTAGCCCGGTGATAAGCCGGCTGTTAGTTTCGCGTTAACGGTGCAGCTATAGGACGTCGCGGGGGTATATAGGATGTATTTTCAATCTCTCCTCACTTTAGATATGTATTACGTCGTTTGTCCGTAGTTTTTAAGGCTGATGGTAGTTGGTATTGCGAGATAGAGGCATTTTAAACGCTTCAGGTCCTTCGTTTATTCGGCGATTTGTCTAATTTGTCAAAAAGTAAAATCAAGCAATCGGTTTTTTTTTGTGATTTCATGATTGATTTGTGTTGTTTCTTGATTGCTTTGCGATTGCGTTACTTTACTCTGAATTTTTAATGTTAATAATATACTTTCGATTAGTTTTCGGTAAATTTTTTTGAATATTTGTTTTTGGTTTCAAAAGTCAAAATGTTGATTTTTTATAAAATTTCAAATGAAGGACTGGCCTTTGTTGAACTAGTTTAGAGCTATCGTCGTGTGCGTTTGAGCACGAATTTTCAACAGATGAAAGTAAACAGACATATCAGTGAAGATTACACATATCATGTACTGTGGTAATAGATTATTAAGATTGAAAATGATATTAAACGTAAAATTTTGAGACCTTTTTGCAGGCTTGCGACACACGCTAAATGACAATTTTGACGCGGTTTGAATATGAGGATTTGCGTAGAGGCTACAACTTACTTTTCTTATTCGTATATAACTACTGTAAAAGCAATTTTGTTTGATTGTCGTAATATTGGCGAGTATCATTTAGACATCTAAAGCAAATGAATAAATTGTATAGTTATAAAATTGAAATGTTTTTTCATTGTTATTTATCGAGACTCGATCTCTCCAGGATTCGCGTCTCAATAATTAAACTGACACTTGTGTACTCTAGGAATTTATGTATGCTCTATTTTACCGTAACACCTAGGTTTTCAAAGTGCTTTAGTGTAACAATCAGCACCGAAAAAATGAAAAAAAAGCTTTATGTTAAAAATTACACCGTAGCCTGTCAAGCAACTCGAGCAAATTAATGAAATGTATTGATTGAAAATTCAGTGAATAAAAACAAGTTTAAAGTAAAAAAAAAAAAAGAAATCTCTCTCTCTATATGTGATAATTGTTAATAAAAGTGACTCCCTTGGTGCACGAAATTATTTATTTGTACAACGAGGTACGAAGGTAAAGCAAAGATCTCTGAACACCATACACTCTATATATATCCCTCTTCAAAACAACATACATGCATATATTCGTGTGTGGGGGTGTGTGTGTGTCTGTACTGCGCAAATTACACACGCGCGCGCGTGCGGTCGTGAGTGTATAATGCCAGATTGATAAATTATACATTAAAGATTCATAAGTCCAAAGGAGTACAAACTGTGGCTAGCTGTTTACTTTTTTCACTCGTCATCCTCCTTTCCTCTGTATACTTTTGATCTCAATGTATCGCATCTTAATAGAAATACAAATAAATTCTCTTTTGCATGTAACACCACAGAGAAGCAAATATTATTTTAAAACTGTCTCTCTCGAAATCTTAACCTACAATCATTATTTTTCTTTCTCTATTTTCATGCTTTTCATCTTATCGATTTGTCCTTGATGCGTGAGGATAAGAATTTGGCATTCGTCTTAAAAGAAATGTCGGATGTTGGAGTGGCACGTGACGTAAGATAACTTACTATGATACTATATATTCAATTTTACTTACAGATTGCAGCTGTCGAATTCGTGTTGTACGCTTTCTTTGCCATAGTAAATCACACTTTTACTCACATATATTATCAAATAATCGAATTTCGAAAATCTTCAACGCGAACACGTTAGCATTTTGTAACGGACAAAAAGGTACAACCTAACTTTGAATTCAACTTCACAATGAAACAACGTTGCTTGGGTCGCAGCGACTCCAAACTCCAAATGACGCACACCTGCAAAACATACCTGACGCGCGTTTGTTTTTTAATTATTGCACGAAGATCGCGACAGTCGTATTTTCGATTGTTTTCTAATTTCTTCAAGCAAAGTGACTAACTGACAGTTTGTTGCGGCGCAATGCTTACACTTGAAAATTCAAAGAAAAAGCTCCGCTCCGCGAGTGTAGTGAAGCCGAGCTCGTTGCACTCTACACACGTGCAGCCTAAGCACCTAACCCCAACCGGGAGGAAACGAAAGCGGCCGGTTTGCGTCATCTAAAAAACGGCGCGTCTCCTCTGTTATTATCGGGATACGCGAGCGCGAGGAAAAGATTCGCTCAGATTTATAAGCAGTGCCTATCCATTTCCCGCTAATCTCAACATGGTTTCAACATGGATCTCATCATCGATTGTCCCAAAGAACGAGATCGTCGTGCTGTTCGATGGCTACTCCACGCAGTTCGACGAGGAGGTCATGGACGCGAACTGCAGCTGCGTTTTGATCAAGTCACACGAGGGCAACATCATCATTGACACTATGACAGCTTGGGATAGGGACGCAATATTGGATGGTGATTAGAAGCTCGCTCGAATTGACAAGTCTGCTTGTGTGGGAGTTGAGCTTGCTTCGGATTAATAATAGTCGCTGATTTGCAGCTCTGGCCAGCAACGGACTCACTCCCGAGCGTATAAACTACGTTGTCTGCACGCATGGGCATGCCGATCATGTGGGCAATAACAATTTGTTTCTAGAGGCTAAGGAGCACATCGTTGGCTTGTGCACTCATCATAACACGTTGTTCAGAGAAAGGCAGATTGACAAATGTAAATGTGATGGATCGTTATAAACGTTTACAGCTGTTGAAAATAATATTTATACTGTTTTTCTTTTTTTTTTTTAGATGATTACAAACTTGCTGAAGGAATTAGAGTGATTGCTACACCAGGTCATACACCAGATGATGTGACTGTAATAGCAAAAGGGATGTTTAAAGATAAAGAAGACGTAACAGTTGCCATTGCAGGTTTTAATACATTTAAAATGTTAAATTAATAATGATATGTTGTAATATGTACTTGCTTCTACATTAACTGAAATTTATATTTTAGGAGATTTGTTTGAAAAAGAAGAAGACATTGACGAGCCATCCATATGGTTAGATCATGGAGCAGCTGATCTTCATAAAGTACAAGCAAAGTCTCGTGTCCAAGTAGCTAATGAGGCAGATTATATTGTACCTGGTCATGGTCCTCCTTTTATGGTAACTCAAGACATAAGAGAAAAAGTTGCCTTACAATTGGAGCAGATTCAAAAGGGTGAACTTTATTGATTGTATTTAACAATCTGTTACCAGTATTATGAATCATGAACTTACACTGGATTTGTAATGTTGATTGCATAAGTGGGTATTTGTTAAAGAGAACATACAAATTGTACATTTGTATAGATAATATCTATTAGATATGGAATTGTTGAGATTTTTATAACAGTTTTATTTTTAAGAGTTAGATTTATTGCTGAACTATTAGCTAAATTAATAACCTAATATTATACTTCTGTGTGATAATCGTATAATATACAAAAACAAATTTCTTTTTGTTTTTAAATAATGATTGCATTTGTATAAAATGACTATATTATTACTAACTGGTAAGGGTGAAAGTAAAAAATAAATTATCATTGAGGTGAAACTATTTTTACAAAGTTTTTATTAAACACCGCATTCATGTATGATATATCAACAACATTACTGTTAATTCAATATAGTTACAATATATCTGTCGCATAAGTTAGTGTTGGAGTAAAAACAGACATTTAATTAAAGAGCATCTTTTTCTTGTTTCCAAAGTATATGCAAAAACCAAAATATTATTAAGAGACAGAAAATTTACATCGCATTATACATATAAATATCGTTATATATTTATCACTTTCAAGTACACCATATCCGAATATTTGTAAACTATACAGATCGCAGAACGTATAAGTAAACTGCACGTAATTTTCTATACTTTGCACTCTAAAAGAAACCTGAATTCACAAGAAACATTCACAGCCGAACTTCAAATAAAATATCTCTATATACATAGATATATAATTTTCGTCATTCACAGACGAAGAAAAATAAAGCCACTCTATTTAAAATCACTAGACAATAAAACTCGCTGAATCAAGTGCACTCACTCTCTCTCTCTCTCTCTCTCATAAAATTTCTACCAGCTGTCGCATCTCTTGCGTACTTTCACAATCTTTATTTTGCCTAGCCGGGCTCGAGCCACGGTCTCACAATGTACACTATTTATACATAAATTTGTTTAAAAATACGCATCTCCGACGACGTGGTGTGTTACGTGCCATGCTGAAGGCTTCACTTTGTTATCGCTCGAAATTCAAAGGCGCTTCCCAGCACTTTGGTAGTCTAAACGTCCTATACATCAGATCCTGCAGCAGCGGGGCGGAGGGGGGCAATTATGGCAATGTCGGTCGTTTCATTTGTCGTATCGCGCTCTAGACGCCACGGTTGTAAGCACCTTTTGCTTGAACGCTTTTATCAGTTTTATCGGAACTTTATCGCTTGCGGTTTTACGCGATTGTTTTTGGCGCGCTGGAGATTGTTTTCGGGAATTAAGAGTTGATATATAAATCTTTCCGTATACCCTATGTGACTTTCATTTATTGGGCAGATATAATACCGATTATGCCCATAGTGTCGCGTGTGTAATTTAAAAGATCTAGCTAGAGATTTAATTGTAATAAATGTACCAAACAGGGCTGTGTACACCGTCATGATCGTAATCCGTTGTTTCGATAACAAAAGCAAAGTACTGTAAGTTATCAAACATCAATTTTTTTTTATTCTGAACTAAACCAATAATAACAATTTTCCAATTTTACTTTCGGATACATATCGAACACAGCTGTAAGTTCGATTTTCTTTATAATGTTTTAGTACACAAATGTAGGAATTTGTATCGGTACAAGTCATACGTTCGTCAAAGTTAACTTTTCTTCCATAAGGATTTGTTTATTGTCGTTTGAGTTGGGATAATCGCGCGATTATTAAAAGGTAAACGCACGGATCTAATTGTTTACTCCCTGTCAAAACTATCGACTGCTGCTAAAACATTGTATTACGACTTTGTTAAAAAAAAACTTTCGTTTCTATATAGTCTAAGTAAACGCTCGTCTTACAGTTTCAAACGTTTAAAAAAATATTTCAAGCTTGATTGATAACGCCCGTGTAACAAAGCTATTTCTACTCTTTTTCTTTATCTCTATGTAACTCTTTCTCGACTATATGATACATACACGTAATGTACTTCCATTGAAAAAGCAAGAAATGTCTCGCCTCATTCTCTCAAACTTACGTACGCAATCGCTTTTAACTTGCAGTGCTTCGCTAAGAAAACAAAATTGACTGGAAATTATATTATCAGCTTGACAAAGCAGCGTAATACTGATCGAACCTAACGTTGAAACGCAGTTGAAAGTAGCGATTTTCCATTGTTTCGCTCTAGACTTTTGATCGGTGATACTTTGTGAAGTACAGAAAACGCTAAGAGAACGCACAGGGAGGCTCTCGATCTCTTGGCGGTTCAAGGGAAAGTATAGGGAGAAGTAACGGTGATTCATTCATTGTATCAAGAGAAATCACTACTGAGTGCACTAGAACGATACTTACTACTCCACACACACGACAACAACAAAAATCAATAAAAGATGTACATACACATTTAAGTAAACTCACAGCGAGCGTTTATGCAGGCTAATCTATATCGCAAGATGAAATAGATGCGTGGAGTATCCGTTGACGCTCGAGATTATGCGTATTGCAATCGGTGAACGAAAAATTTAGTCTTAAACGTTTGTTCGAGCATCCGACGATGATAAAATAAGACAATATCTTGGTAATCAAGGTGATTAATAAAAAAAAAAACAAAAACGATAATACAAATAAACCAGCGCATGTTGACTTGCGATAATTTGCTTTGTTTTGTTCTTTTTTTTTTGTTTGCACGAGAAAACTTCGAGATTATGCATGGGACACCTGACTGTCGTGTGCCGCTTACGTGCGCTGCGAAGAAATAACAGAAAAATTAAAAGTCAAACGATTGCGAGCATCGCTGTTGGATAAAAGGATCTGGGGATGAAAATCAAAAGCCAAGGGTGAGGAGAAACAAAATTCGGATAGATGTAAGACTTGAGGTATGTGGATGGTTATTTCAGTTTTGCAATGATATTTATAAAAAAAAATCACGGCTTATGATTTTTGAATATTTATAAAAAAAAAGTGTCACGAAAGTCTGAGCAGCATGTTTTATTTTATAATTCAAATCTAATTGTAGACTCTGACTTGGTACTTAAGAATAACTCAGAATACTTTTCCTATTCAAGATTGAAGATTTTTAAGATAAGCGTTGAATAATATCGTCAACAATTATAGAAAATTTCATTATGTTAATCCTGTAAGTAACAAGTCCGAGTAACTAATTGACACAAGAAAAAAAATACATTACATAACAAAAATATATCTAATAACGCTACTTTTATCAAAAAACTAATGAAAAAAAGGTCTACATCAAACTACAAACAAAGTCGTTTTTATCATAGACGTACAGTGCCAAGCGCCGCTTCAGAACGAATCCATTGAAGTCTCATGCAGAAGCATTTGGATATCGCTCTGTTTTAGAATAGAGAAGAGTAAAGAAAAACTTAATTGCTACGGATAGAATACAGTGGGTTATACATACTACGAGAATACGACTACAATCAAATGGTAACGGTGATCGTTAAGTAACAACGATTTAAAGGAAATACATCAGGTTTACAAAAGCCACCACAACCTGTCCGGAGCGATGTGGTTAATAATGTTAACACGTTTTTCTCTAAACTATTATGCAAGATGCGGTAGAAAGTAACTCCGAGACAAGAAAATTATGCTTAATGTTTAACTTCGATACAACTCGGGCCTTGGATTTTTTATACTAAACTATAAAAAAATATCACAAATCGTTGCAGTGCTTATGCAAAATAAGAAATAATGTCTTTATCAAAACATATCGTAGCTTAAGTCAACGTAAAATATAGTGTTTTAGCTGTATGAGCAGTTGGTTCTCGCAAAGTATGCAAACTTTGCGTCTTTGACTTGTTTATGTACACTTGGAGCTTGGATTCAAGTATCAAAGTTGTTCTATCACGAGCAAAGAGTTTGGTATTTGTTAGGAGCGAAATTAAAAATACACGTGGAAATCTATTCACAAGGTACGCAATGGAATATAGCCCTCAGCTTCCATGATTTTCAGTTCTTCGTCATCATCATCCGCTTTTTTACGCTAGAAAAACCGATTAAAACAAAATTGCGTGAGATAATTGATTTTGAGACGTGCTTAAATTATTGTGATAATAATACGCCAACGAAACAATAAGCACATTCAATTTTCTTCAAAAGCAACGTTTTTTTTATATATATAAAACAAAAATAATCAAGCCATTTTTTTCTACTTTCTCTTTGTTACATATGTACAAGTTAAGACATTCATTTATTTTCATTTTTGGCTTACTCTCTTTAGTAAGCATTTTATCAACGGACATTAAACATAATTTTCATTATTTATTGGGCAAGACTAATGTTGTCAATTACAAAGCTACAACAGGCAAGGTAATGAAATTAAGTACAACGTCATTTACCAAGTGGCGTGCAATTCTTAAAAAAAAATTATCTTTTGTCGACTAAGACAATTTAAGTTTAACAATTACATAGTTAATTAATATCAAGGATGTTGTTACTTTTACACCCACAATTTACCAATTAAACAAATTTTACTAAATCGTCAACTAATACAAAAATTAAGATTCAAACGTTAGTCGTTACTTGAGGTGAGGTTTGGGAAGAATTTTGGACAATCGAAAGATCTGAGTATAATTAGTTGAGCAACAGATTACAATGTTCCTCAGCATCAAGAGGACAAATATCTGCTGCATATACGTGTATCTCGTTTATACTTTCTTGATTAATATCTCATATAGTTACACTTACGTAATTAAACATAATTACCGGTAAAAGCTGACAAAGAAAAAAAAGTTATCTATATTTTAATCTCACACAATTAGACTCGATTAGCAACATCAATAGAGGCTCGTGTGACTATAGTATTTACAAGTATATTTATTTTTTTTTATTCATCACAGTTTTAATCGTTGCACACGAATACACACGCGCACTATTTATTTACCGAATCATTTATATTCTGTTTTTTCATACTAACGCATTTTCTTGCTTTTTCTCTCCGTTTCATGTAACGTATGGAAAACGATTGAAAACGCGGATTTCTCTCTTTGCGCCTTGTCTTTGGCATATTACATGAATATTAGAAAGGTTGTGAATCAATAGATTAGGTCGTTAGTTCACGTCTTCAACATGCATTTCAATCGAAAGCCTTAACTGCTTAACAGTTTTGTACGACTAGTTCGGAGTTGGGTTGTTTGTTTACAATTACGTTTTATTAGTATATTTTTGAAAGCTGGCTCTCGGAATTATTATAAAAGTTCATTTTTTTACAGAAAATTTGAAAAAATTTACCCGTAGGATTAGAAATATCAGTAGCAAAGCTTCGTTATGCGTTAAAACCAGTAGTGAATTATTTAATTACAAAACCAATATGCCAGTTTTATAAAAAAACACGTAATTTTAATTATAAAAGTTATCGACCCAACTCCGATTACATTAATAAACTGCACAGCCACATTATTAAGAAGGAGTGTCATTAAAACAAGAGGTGTGAGTAAATAAAAGAGAAACTACGTGGAACCGGTATGTCTGTAAGTACAGCAGAAGTGATTAAAGACTCTTGCGGTTATTTACAAGTAACAAAAGTACAAAGAACA
This sequence comes from Anagyrus pseudococci, assembly GCA_030522585.1. Lineage (NCBI taxonomy): Eukaryota > Metazoa > Arthropoda > Insecta > Hymenoptera > Encyrtidae > Anagyrus > Anagyrus pseudococci. The sequence continues at coordinate 50,932 of JAPYYQ010000167.1, read as the reverse complement.
AGAATTATAGAGGACCAGTCCATTCGTAGATTAAAAAAGAAAATAAAAGAATAAGAGTGAGGTTTAAAGAAAAATTTAGTGAAAGTCAACAAGTTCCAACAAGATAGAGCTTGCAAAAAGCGTTATAAGTATCCACCGTAGCTCTATTATGATTTATCTCCTTGTTCCGATTATCATAACCCTTTTTTTTATCAATTCAATGTATATATAATATTCAGGCAACAACGTATATTTATATATGTATCCGCGTGTGTGTGTTATATAAAACGTGTCTTATCGGCGATTAAGATTGAGGATGACGTAAGGTTCATCCCTACCGCTGGGTTCGGCGCCGTTAGGCTGGTAACACGGGTTAATCGTATAGTTCAGGCTAGGCTGATGGTAACTCACCGGCTGGCCGCTGGTTCGTCGTCGTCCGACCTCGTGCTCGCCGGCCCCGTACAGATCCGAGTCCGAGTCGACCTTGTGCCCCATGTCGTCCTACGAGAGAACATTCGAAAGACAAAGAAAATAATTTGCTGGCCAGTGACGCGCGTGTAAAGGCCAACGAACGTTTGTGTACCTGCGTCATCTGCTGGGTGGTGGTGAGCAGCCGCGCGATCGGCGTACAGCAGACCGGCAGAGTCTCGAGGAGCGTTGGCCTCGAGTGGGTCAGCAGCGGCTTCATGTAGTGGGTGTCGAAGTTACCCCAGATACGGGCGAGCAGGGCCTTCTCGTTTGGCTTGCCCGTGCCGCTCGAGCCGTCCTGCATAGAATTATACTGCGTGGTGATCGCGTGAACAAAGAAAGAAAGGCCGGCTTTAGTCTGGCGCCCCTGTTATCCATCCTGTATGATTAGTTTATTGCTTCTTTCTCTCTATTCTCTCGCTGTAGACTCGTTCTAATATTTCTTTCTTTTTTTAAATCTCGGTTAGTCTACACTCCGGTAGGCACTTGGAGAGAGAATCGTGTGTAGCTCGAGGCCCGTACATGCCCTCGCGATGCTTTTTTTTTCAAAAAGCTCTCGAGCCATCGCGCTCGCTGCGTATTCGTTCCTCGGAATTTTAATTAGGGCCTTGTGCGCACCTGCGATTTCGCCTGCTTTGAATCTCCCATTTATACCTATATATGTTTTAGCTTGTCTAGCTTTAGCCGCAAGCGCTTCGACCCACCCCGACCCCTCGCGTAGAAATGCCCCGCGAGCGATGTGCGCTTTTCGGGTTAATCAGCGATTATTGAAGCGATGACTCAAGCAGTTTGTACGTATACGCGCTTAATTGGGAGGGCTTTAATTGCCAAGCGCTTTGATAATATTAATTTCATTGATATGGCGTGTGTATAACTGCGAACGCTTGATAGTCATAATAATGTAGATGCTCTATTTCTAAGGTAATTATTAATTGTTGCGTGACTTTGATGTATGATCTTTTCTTTTTTAGTGCCAGTGTGGATGGGTTATTGAATTGCTTTTAATGAAGATTAGCTCTTATTGCTGTTTGGTTCTCAAGGAGTGAAAAGTATAATTGTACATGGGTGTACTCGTACGATAAGATGTAATTATTACGTTAATTCGTCGATTACTGCGTGAAGATTTTTTTTTGTAATTGAAATGATATAATTATAATTATCATTAATTTAAATAAATTAACTAATTCAATATACTCTGAATAATTTTATCAACGCGCAAATGTAAAATCTAACAGCCTTTAATAATAAACGAATCGCTATTAACGCGATAGATATGTTTAAATTTCACGTTGAAATTAATTAATGATTTGATATGAGCTGAATGTAATTTTGATCGTACGGACGTTAAAGATCAATTTATGAAGCTAAAAGCTATAATTATTTGAAAATACTTGATAAAAGTATGCGTATCGGTAAATATGAATTTACTAAACGAACACTAGCAAATCTACACGTTTGAACGTAGTATTTTAAATGTCAATTTTATGTCAATTAGAAGTTAACATGACATGCTAGCAATGTACGTGGCTAAAAAAATTACCTTCGAATGGAATAATAATTGAAACGCGATTGAATTGAAAAAAAAAATAAAAAATAAACAAAGAAAAATATACGCAGAGATAACGGCAGGTGTGCGCAAGCCTTAATTAACGACGGCGTCGGTTGGTTAATAAAAATTAATCCATTCAATGCGCCATGCTATATAGGTGCTCAGCGTTATTGTAGTAGTAATCGTTTTTCTGTTTTTTTTGCTTTCGCTCAACATACCCGGCTGCGTGTGCACATTGTATATTTTCAAACTGGCAACGTTCATCGTTAGAGGATGCAAACGTAAATGGCCATTCAAACATAACTACCATGGACGGCTCGGTAAAAAACATACAGAATGGATAAATTAAAAGGTTGAACAAAATTTGATAAAAAAAGACAATATTAATTTGTTCATCGGCCAGCATAAACCAAAGCTTCTTTTTCAATAGTATATTTTGGGAGATTTGAATTTGTAGATAATGACTTTTATAACGTACATATTGAGTACCAATGTTGCGAATGAAATTTTTATTTCATTGGAAAAATTGACATTAACTTCAAATTCAAACTCAGCACACTTGTGTGCAATTTTAATATAAAAAAAAATAAGATCACGTGTGTGTTAGGTAAAGGATAAAAAAAAAAAAACAACAACCAAGCGTTTAGCAAGCGAGTTATACATTCCAAGCGGAAAGGAAAAAAGCCATCATTCCGAGAGGGAAAGTTAAAAATAAAGCAGGCAAATGGATGATAAAAGACATGAATAAGTGCGAATAAATAAATGTGCGGAGGAGAGAACAAGAGGCGTTTACATGAGTCACACACGATTGACTTGTCGAAATTTTTGTGCAGACATACCGGAGAGCGTCTCTCCCGATGCATTTCCAGTTCGCCAAAGCCACCTTCGCCACCAGACTATCAAAAACAATTTTCAGGATGTTCTTTCAGTTTATTTCTTTAGTTTTGTTTACTAATGTTTCAATACATTCTAGAGGTCATTGTTTGTTTCTTTCAACAAATTCAAACAAAAGTGCGGAAAGTAAAAATAATTCAGAGCTAGGTGTAATCAAATCTCATGCGGGATTGAATAAAATAAACAAGTAAAAATAAACAAGTCGAAATTTCATTGAAACTTAACGGTATTCTAGTTTTTAATATCTATTTTACGAAAAAATACTGTATAAATCAATTTTTGCTAAAAATATAGAAGACTTAGAAAAAGAATAGAGAATTGAAAATAATCGTCAGTTTGTCAAGGAAATTCTTTTTTTGGAGCCAAATCACCGGAAGTAGACGTTTTACTTTAGTGAGAATGTAAACCCCAGCAGAACCCATGAAATTATATACACGAGCAGAAGCATTAAAATAAAAAGCAAGGAAATACGAAGCTAATTGTGACTCGAAACTCGACAAAATCACGTGCGCAGGTGCCTTTGTTCTTTTTTTTTTATAAATATCTTTTCTAACATTTTACCTAAACCAAGACAAGAAATGTTATGAAATTGGAAAATTTTTAACTTTGATAAACCGTTATTTACTTAATCATTTTTTTGCTCTGCATTACAAAAATTCACAAAAGTTATTAACAAATTTGTTTTCTTTACTTATATTGACAAAAACGTAAAATTGTACGTCAGTTTTGATAATTTCCATTATTTTAACTTTGATAAATAAACAAGCTCTTATCAAAATTTTTCAAGGTTACCAGTATAGTAGCTTTGTAACCAAGAACTTTTATAGAAGAAATTCCAAGCGAACCGATAAATTTTAAAGTGTAATAATTGTAGAATATTGTTTAATATATTTTAATTTAAATTGTATCGTTCACTTAGAATCTATTCCGAATGATAGGTCGTGACGTTTTTTTTTCTTTTTCTATGAATGAGACATTGAATGAATCATGTACCCAGAAGTCACCAAAGAAAGCTTGTATATCGTCACAACACCACAGCTTTGCTACGACAACAAATGTCTACAGAAAAGAAAACGATTACAATTACTATGTACAGTGTATTACTTACGCTTCGCACACCGTTGCGCGGTAACGCCTCAACTTCCTCGTCCACACCAGTTCTACAACAGAATTTTAAGAAATATGAGCAAATCAATACCCTATCAACTTCCTTTGGCACATTGGCATAAAAAACAATATCTGTAAGAAAAAACAAAAATAACTGTATAACAGATTATCTCTCATTCGACGTAACGTGCAACATTCCAGAACGACCCGACCTCCGGGGGGAGATCCAGGTCGTGTTGTGCAAGCACGTAGCCATCTTCAGTCTCGCTAGCAAAAAAAGAAAAGAAAAAAAAAACAAAACAAAAAGACTCCGAATTATCAAGCTCTTCGAGCCGATGACTCACGGTATATTGAACCAGCTAAGGAATTGCGAGGCCATGCCGCCCTGGAAGATAACGGTGAGGATGACGATAAGGCTGGTGGTGGTCAGCATTGCCTGGCGTGCTTCAGACACGGTGTTGCGTATCGCCAGGGCGAAACTCATGGCTCCCCTTAGACCAGCGAAGAACAGCATGTGCTGGAAGTTTATCGGGATTTTGGGCTTGCGGCCCAGATTCAGCAGGAATGATAATGGATACACGTTAGCGGCTCTGCCCAGCAGTGCGCAGAACTGAGAAGAAATAGTTAAGGATCATTTGGATCTTATTTCAATGCTTTCTATTAGGAAGCGGTTTTGGAAGCACATTTTTGATTGCAAGCGATTGTGGTGATTTGTTTATACGATTATCTTATACCTGTCGGAAATTTAATCTGGAGAAAACTGATTACGTAGGCGTGAGGTAACAAAAAAAATGTTATTTTCACTATTTACTACTGTGGCTTCCGTGATAAGTCTGTAGTGAGCGGTGGTTAGAGTTTTAAGTTGCACAAAATTAAAGTAAAAGAAAATTTTAATTGGAAATTTATGGTTTTGCAAATGCAGTAGGCCGCAATTCAAATAATTACGTAAACGACATACCTTGGAAATAGGGTAAGTTGCAAGCGGTTACGTAAGCATTACATAAATTTATATGGCAACAACCAGTGCGTTAGGTAGAGCCACGAAGACATACGGATGGTTAATGACAAGATAATAATGATTGTGTTATATAAAATAAATAAAAGTCCCGAAATAGTGTAGGCTTTAAACTTTTTGATCGACTTCCAAAACCGCTTGATTTACGTTGCCTTGAACAGTTGAAAAAGGATACAAATCCTGAAACTACGAAGCCCAAGTCGAAGTGGTGCTTTGGAAACGTAAACATCGATACGCCTATGTAGCAAAAAATAAAGTTCTCAGCCAAAAAGTTAAGCAGTTCGAAGAGCTGTTTCGTTCTTTGCCGAGAGTCGGAACTCAAGTTATTGTAAGTATAGTGGGCTTGACATATTCCGCAAAACAAGACTGCAACAACACCTGTAACATATTAAATTCGTTTAAAATTGATCTTTTTTTAAATATCGCACTTGTACGCGCGCGATAGATATAACCAGTCGTAACATGTACAAATACCGACTGTAAAGGTTGTACAGTAAAATAATCTTTATGACTGCGTGACTTTAAAGAACAGAGCAAAATACGCGCTAAAATGAATGAGACATTGTAATTCAAATGAAAACAATCTTAAGTTTAGTTTGCACAAGAAAAGGAAAGATTAGCTGGCCGAGTGGAAAAGTGTTTCCGCATCAGTTTGCTTGTTTATCTTTATTATTAGTTTGGCAAAACTATTTATAGCGATTTATGTATAAAATTGGAAATTTAAACATTTTTTTTTTCAAATACCATCATCCTAGTATCGTAGTTACTCGAAACTCCAATAATTTCATTAACAAAAATAACGAGAATCAATTTTCGGACTTTAATATTGATTTTAACAAAATCAACCAATTTTCATCAAACTTTTTTTTCTCGGACCACTGGCTCCTACCTAAATTTACAATTCACGCCAATTATCCCAGTCATTATTATTTTCCAAATCCTTATCCATACACACGTGACTCGGAACAAGCCAAGCGGTTAAAAAAAAAACAACAACCGGTCTCTCCAATTAACCAACTCACCCGTGAGATCTGACGCTTCAGCGATGAGGAAAGTGCTGTAGGACATGAGAACAAATAAAGCCGACTCGAGGAGTGGAAAGTCACGAACCCGCGTGAACTTGGTCATGAGGGCTGTGATGCAGCCCATTGTGGCACCGATGAAGAGGGAAAGGCTGAATATGCCGACGAAGTCGCTGAGCGCCTGGAAGAAAGCCACGGCCTCGAACCTGCTAGTGCCCGCTGTCACGTAGCGTTCGCCGTAATTCTGGATCGCTCTGCAAGCACACGCGGCAAACGTTCAAGGATTGAATTTCCGCTGTCCGTCAGCGAAATCCGAGATGTCCAGCCAACTCGGATAAGGCTGTTCTCGGTAAGCGCGAGGAAGTTGTGACTAGATTGCCGCGCAACTTTGATTAAAATTACAAAACAAAAGAAACGAGGTAAATGTTTCTTCCACCCAATCTCCTCATATTTAACAATAGCGATCGTTTACGTTTCGCTCGTACGAATGACCCAGATATGTCCTCGTGAGCAACGGCTCTCCATTTGTCTCGCTCCGACGCCCAATAAAGCAAATCGATTTGCTTGGCTTTCTAGTACACCAGCTGATCAAACATCGTCGTCGTCGTCGTCGTCGCTTACCCGCTAAGTACAATGGCCACGGCGTCGTTGAGTACGCTTTCTCCGAATACCAGAGCGTAGAGGTTGACGTCGACGTGAAGATCGTTGAAGATCGAAATGATGGTGAGGGGATCGGTGGGCGAGATCAAGGCGCCGAAGTAGAGGGTGTCGAGGAAGGTGAACGACGTCGAGAAATTCGGGATGAGCTGCATGAACGCGTACATCAGCGTCCTAAACAGGCCAGAGTAAACATTATAATCGCTCTTACTTTCATCAGCCGTGACACTTGATATTGCCCGCCTCGGCAGAGCGGTTAAAACATACTCTGTATTAATAACGGCTCGCTCTTAGTCCGCCTGTTATATGCCTCGGCTTTATAGATATATATATATATATATATATATACACGCAAGTGCACACGTACGTATTGCGTGCGTACGCGGCTTACTTACCCGATAACGAAAGACGATACCGTTGTTCCGACCAGCGCGAACATCAGTATAGCTCCGAGATTGCGAAAGAAGTATTTCTGTAATTCAAATTGAGGTAGGCCGTTTTATTATTATTCTTTGGGATCGAGGATTATGTGGTTACAGAGATGTCCGAGAATCGTTGACTTTTAATGTGGAACTATATGGTTTTTACGTTTTAGGGGAAGGGACCGATAAGCTACTGGTATGCGAGGACGTTTATATATTAGCTTGAAATTCGAGCCTATCGAGTATCGTGTGTTGGAGAAGCGTTTGACGGGTTAATGACGAGATTGTGGTTCTCGATGTAATTTCGTTGGCTAATGGGATGTTATTAATGCATATCAATGCGCACATTGCGTTTGGTTGTGGTCACCGTTAGTCTGCTTATTGATACAAAATAAAACGTTTTGGAAATTCCAGTATTTTTTTTTATCTACCGTTTTTTTTTTCATTTTGTATTTTGATAGGTTCAATGTTTATGCGTGGGACGACAGCCGGCTGTTTTATCAAGTATCTTTCTAGGACGAGACAAGAAAACTCGTTTGTCATTATCGGTGTAAACACATTTGCATACGAAGGTAAAGTACCTGCATAAGCGTAATCTTTTTTGTTTTGTCTTCATTTAACGTTACATTACATGAGTTATTTTGGCTGAATAATAAGAAAAACAACGAACTTACCCTTTTCAAACTGTATCCAGCGTGGAATATTATAGGTGGCAAGATAATGTTGAAAAATATTTCCGAGTCGAAAGTAGCCTAAAACAAAGCAAAAATACAAATCAGGATTCCGATAAAAGCGCACGTAAACAAACGGGTCACGCGATTGCAAAAGATTTTCATATTATCTAGCGCGTAGCCAGATAATAAGCACGTGGGTAAAATTGAAAAGTGTTTATATTGCACCAACGCACGCTTATCACTGTGCCTCTTTCTTTTTCAACGACAGACAAAACTGTACTCTTAAAAAAAGAGGAGGAAAAAACGAGAAACAAATAAGAAAAAAAATAATAACATGAAGCTTCATCCAAACGGGCGTTATTTCCGTGTCGTAATTCCAACTGTTATTTACGTCATGCGCAGCTTCTCTCTACAAAGCATATGTATACACCTGCGTAGACAACTCTCCTGTATACCTTTTTATCAATCTCGCTGTCCTGCTTGGATATTTCGCCTCTGAACCAGTAGGCGAAGGTCTTGTTCTTGGGCGTGCCGCTGATGTTCTCGTGGACGTTGATCATGAGTATGTCAGGTGGTATGGAGTTATTGTAGGACTCGGCTGGGACGACGTGCAATCGCTGGATCGATTGGCTCGAGGAAAAGCCATAGCGGATGATCGCCCCCACGACCAGGCCTGCACAGAAAAAGAAAAACAATTTGACATCCATCTCCGCGAGTAGCTGTATATATATGCTATAAGCAAAGTAATCATAAATATCGCGCCACTCGGCTATTCCTATATCCTCCCGCGTTCACGTAAGCCTCTATCCTGGATACATAGAATTACCTTGGAGGCAAGAGTCTTGCTGGCTGTACCTTCGTCAAACGGACAACTTTCAAAAGAGATCTATGCATCCTAATTCGTCCTTGAACTTGTTAATGGAGCCAAATTGAAAAGGGACGAGATGGAAGTGTAAAGTGGCTAAAGAGCCGGCTATCAATGTGCGCAGTGGCTAGCCGGCGTTGTGTTTTGAAAAAGCGGGACAATCGGCGTTTTACGTAAGCACTGGAGATTCCTCGCGTTCGCGTAATCCGCGCGAAAGCAGCGAAGGCTGTACACGACGTCGCCTCTAACGGGCTACGTAGACTACAAGCCGTTGCTGCTCTTTGTGTGCGTGTCGGACGCAACGGTGTTTGCATTCCAATAGATCGTACGGAGGATGATCAAGGCTACGAGCGATGTTAATTTACAAGCGCCCTTCGTTCGTGAAGTCTTTATATATATAGAGAGAGAGAGTAAGTTTGATTAGATGCTGCCAATGGGGAAAAGTTTTTTTTAACTCGATGGAATATGGGCAGGAGTTACGGTTGAGAAGGTGACAAAATGCATACAGGGATTGGAGCGAGGTGTAATGAAGAATGACTAGAGAGTGCATTTTGATTATTGGATACTGTTGGAAATGATGGAGTAGGAAGACATAGAAAGTCATTAACATGAAAATAAATTGAATGGAAAATTACAGGCTTTGTAAAGGAGATTTAAGGGTGATGGAGTTGTACGCAAGACTGATGATACTTAAATGTCTGATATGTATCAACTGGAGTCTAATAAAGTATAATAATTCATTTATTGTGAAGTATTTTAATAAGGAAATTGATTAGCAAATTTATTAAAGATTATGTAAAATATTTTTGGTTATTGTTAAATTGAATGAACAATTTAAGTTTATACCAGATCAGATTAGAAATGTACTAAAAATAAGTTATTGATTTCTAATATACATATCATAAAAAATAAATCAAGTGTTTTAGATATAAACACAATATAAATCAAGACGCTATTCAAATAAAAAATCAATAATGGTTTCTAGTTCCTAGACAAAAACTTCCATACAAATAAAAGTTGATGACTTCCAATAAAACCAAAAGTTATCCATCATTTTAATTAACAGATGTACAATGCTAACTCAAATCAAGGCCTTTATCATCTGTATGACAATGAAATTTACAAATATAAGCAATATTATTGCAAGTTTTATAAAAACATCTACTTTAATGATATTGAAATTAAAGCTTAACTGGTATAAAATTCAGATAAGCAATAAAATTTAATTTTCCCTTTTCACAATAGTTGAATGTTGAATCATCAGCGCAGCAATAACAGCCAGTCATTGAGTAAAATAAAGCAACAGAAAAAGAACAAAATAATCCAACAGTCCTGTGCTTTAGCCACAGGCACTGTATACACATCTAAAAGAATGTAGAATGTAGGAAGAAAACAAGAGACTCACCATAAATAACAGCAAGGCCAGTCTCATGCAAGAACCTGAGCCTACGATGTTTAAAGGTCCAGACAGTGAGCACAGTGATGGTGAGTAAAAACGTGTAGAGCAGCAAATTGAGGCTGTCAAGTCGATGGAGATACTGTGCTTTGGCGTCTAGCTCGATGTCACTGGCGGCAGCGCGACAATATTCGGCCCCCAGCAAAAGCAGGAGGCCTAGGAGGAGCGTCGAGCCGGGCGTCATGTTTGACGACTCCCCGGCACTGTCCTTCCTGGCTTTTTACACACTCATTGGCACACGGTAAGCGGGAGGCGAAGACTAACACACAGCTCCCCGAGGACAGGCGCGCACACGAACGTTTTTTTACTGCTGCTCTTTATATACACTGCTGGAAAACGTGAGTTAGACTGCTGCGGCCCCGCGGACGCTTCGTTCGCTACTGCTGCTGCTCCGCATTCTCGGGCCTGGCGAGCGCGAGAGAGAGTCTCTTTCTCCTTCTCCTCTCGCGAGTGTGTTCCACCTCCTCTTTCTACTCGCAGTTGACGCGTTGGCGGCCCCCCGAGATATATTGTACACACGCAGCACGCACACCGCGGGAAGAATATATAACTCTTTCGTTCTCGCTGATCTGCGACCCTCCGTCGTTGACGGACAACCGTCTGCTAATGTCGATGACTAATTACGCTCTGTGGGGGCGTTATAAAACGAGAGAGACGGAAAAACGTAACCTAAACGCGGAGAGAGACCCGCGATATATATTGTATCGTGTCGCAACTCGCGCATGCTCTCTCTTTTCTCGCATATGAGCTTGAGAAAGCTCTCTCGCGGGTGTAGGCTTCGTTAAATAATTCAACAAACGTACCAAAAAAGCGTTATTCGTTATCCTAAAATCAAGCTTTATTTATGTGCATCGATTACGAGCCGTCCACTATCGACCACTATAGCCGTGTCTCTTGTTCTCTCTTGATATATCGAAGCTTAACGGCAAAAAGAAATGACGCAAAGCCAGCTAAAGTGTCGTGCCAAGCGAGTCGACGAATTTTGCGCAATAAATAACGCGCAAATAATAAACGAACGCTCTGCTCTCTCGCAGACAGCCGTCGTCACACGATTTTCAAACGTTGCAGTTGGCGAGCGGAAATTTTCGCAGACGATGCGTTAGAAATCGGCCTTATCATCACTTTAAGCACGACATTAAAAATTAAAACAATCGTCACCTTTTCCTGCCTCGTTATTCAACTTATTGGAATAAGTAATTGGTAGAATAATAAACGAAAATCACATGAAAATTTTTCTAATACGACAAGTGAATAAAAGGAGTTATAAATAATAATAAAATAAATGAATAAGACACACCGTCATTTGTCCGTCAGTGTGACGCGATTGACTGCAGGTGTTTAATAAGCGACGGTCATTTTACGTATAGATTTTACACGGAAAAAACGCTTGACTGTCATTCCTAGCGTAACTTGACCCTTTAAAAATCGTTTTAAAACCGTCACTTTTAGATTGCGCTGGCGAAGGCGCGGTGCGATGCGGCGGCAGCAAAGGGCAGAACTGCAAAGTCTGCTGCGCGGAGTACACAATAGAATATATATAGTGCAAGCGCAAAGAGAGCGCGGTGCGCGGTGGTGGTGTGCGGCGGGAGAGGAGTTACAGAGTGAGGATGCAAACGCTCTCTCGTCCCCGGCTGAGCTTAAAATGTAATAGCTCCGGCTCGAGCAATTGCTGCAGCATCCGGCCGCCGATGTAGAGAGAGAGAGAGAGAGAGAGAGAGAGCGAGAGAGAACCCCGGCGGCCTGCCAACGGGCTGCCCCTCAGCCGCGGCACTGGAGCCAAGCGAGTCAACGAGGGGGGCCCCTCCTAGGCCCAGCACGACAGGCCCGCTGCTCCGGATAAGATGGTGCTGTACAGGTACTCCAACTGCCTGCGCAAGTACAGGATATTCTTCGGATTCGGCATCGTGATACTCTGCGCCCAGGTCTACCTCGCCTACAACTTCCTCGCGTTCGAGCAGGAGACTCAGGCCAGGACGCCTGGCAAATTGTTCGCTGATGAGGTAGGTAGAGGCAGGTGGCTTCGCCGCTCGCAAGCATCATTGTTGACATTACGCGTGGCTCGTTTTTTCTGCTTCTGATTGATGATTTCTTTCTGTGTGATAACAAGGTTGTATTTTTTTTCGGATATTTATACTGTTAAATAACAGTCGCCGTAATTGTTTCATAGATATACGTTAAACGCGAGATTTACGGAATTAATAATATTTATTATTTTACTAATTAATTTATTTACAATAATATGCTGATTTTAATTCAAGTATTTTGGAAAATTTAAATTATTATGTAGAATATAGATTTACAGTGTGTTTCATTTCTAAACTTCTTTGTAGAATGATATATCTAAAGGTGAAGAAAACGAGGGGCTGCCAAAAGGAACTCGTCAATTGAAATTGCCTCCAGACAAACAAGGCAGTTCCAATAAAGCATTTAATCACAATCGCACTACAAGAGTTAAACTTGATCACAAATCTCTTAATTTTATACCAATATGTGAAATTACAGGTAAGAGTAAAGTTCTATTTTATGATTATTTGATCTATCTTATTTCCATATTTATTTTTTCAAATCTTTGAATTTCTAGGTAGGGAAGCAGTGAGTGCCATAACTCGAGCGCAAAGTCAAATGTGCAAGGAGCGCATTGTCAATGTGACGTGCCTTAGTCAGCAAAATCTGCTGTATCCTACAAAGTTGCAGTCTTCCTGCCCACACTCTCCGGGCTTTGTAGGTGTACCGAAGAGTCTGGGATGCTTTAAAGATGATAAAATGTCAAGGCTGCTGCCCAGCTATTATACTGTTCTCAAGACTAATAATTCACCAGAGTACTGTTCTCATATGTGTTTACAATCCGGCTTTCCTTATGCTGGAGTTGAATACTCGTAAGTTACTAATTACATCAATTATAAATTTAGTTTTATGTACACCCTATTATTTATATAAACATGAATTCTTTTTATTTTTATCAATTTTTTTACAGAATGGAATGTTTTTGTGGTAAAGAAGAACCTTTAAAAATTAATCAGTTACCAGATTCTAGTTGCAATATGAAGTGTCCTGGTGATAACAAACAAACTTGTGGTGGATACTTGACTGTTAATGTTTTTTCCACAGGCATTAAAAGTATGTTACACAAAATTATATTCTTACTTGTACGAGTTATGCAATATACATAATTTCTTTTATTCTTTTAAGAATTCAAGCCACATGAAGCAAAAAACTCTAGTTCAAAAAGCACAAATGACACACCAGTAAAAATTGCGTATTTATTGACTGTCAATGGCAGAGCTAGTCGCCAAGTGAAACGTCTTATCAGTATTCTTTATGATCCTTCACATTTATTTTACATACATGTAGATGCGGTAAGGATCAATTATATTTTTTGAAAAATATTTAATACAACACATTTCTGAAATGGAGTACTCAAGAAGCCGTTATGAACTTTCAGCGTCAAGACTACATGTATCGCGAAATGTTGGAGGTAGAACGGAAATGTAAAAGCAAGAACATAATCGTCGCCAAAGGTCCGCAGTTACGACATGCAAGTATTTGGGGTGGCGCTAGTCTTCTTACAACGTTTCTTACATCTGCCCACCAGATGCTTTTGCGTTCTAAAAACTGGGATTTTCTGGTCAATCTATCAGAGTCTGATTTTCCAATTAAAACCAATACCCGCCTCGTAGAGTTCCTCACCTACAATAGAGGTATGAATTTTGTCAAGTCACACGGTCGGCAAGTCCAAAGATTTCTTACTAAACAAGTAAGTATTAATTCGCATAAAATTTTATAACAATTGAAATAATTGATTTTATTAACAAAAGCAAATTTTTAATTAAAATTTTAGGGCTTGGACAAGACTTTTGTGGAGTGCGAAGCACGCATGTGGCGCGTGGGCGATCGAAAGCTGCCTCTGGGTATTCAGATTGATGGAGGTAGCGATTGGGTGGCACTTTCACGTGATTTCGTTGAATACGTTGCTCAACCCCAGCCTGACGATTTGATCGCAGGATTATTAAGGGTGTTTCGCTATACCCTACTGCCAGCTGAGTCGTTCTTTCACACGGCATTAAGAAATTCGCGTTTCTGCGACACTTACATTGATAACAATCTACACGTGACGAATTGGAAGCGGAAGCTCGGCTGTAAGTGCCAGTACAAGGCCGTAGTCGACTGGTGTGGCTGCAGTCCAAACGACTTTAAAGTGGAAGATTTCAACAGAATTAAAAATACTGCGGAGAGAAACCTGTTTTTTGCAAGAAAATTTGAGCCCGTGATCGATCAACGTATTATAGATCGAGTTGAACAATGGCTGTATCCAGAACGAACTAATGCCAGCGGAGTAACGGTTAGATCTCCTGTTTCCAATTGTTCTATCTGTCAGAATTGTCAGAACATGTCGTTAACGATAGTTGATTCTATATTTATTTACAGTTACAAAGGGGATACGATGCATATTGGCAGAGTCTGTACCATCACGAGGACGTAAGCCCACTCGCAGACGATGCCTTGCTGACAGTTTCAAGTTCATTGGCGCGCCTCATTTATCGACGCCTTGGTGATCCCTTCCGTTCAGACGTGGCCGGAGGAGTTCATTTGCTCGAAACTAGCGCTTACTTTCGAGGAAATCGCTTCGTTGGGATCTTAGTGCGTGCTGCCGTCAATCGTTTCGGAGTCGAGTCGTCAACGCCGGTAAGTTTTGTGACTATACCTTTTTTACTTTTTCTTAACACCTTAAATGATAAAGGTAAATGCCATCGTTTTACATTTAACCTTTCCTCTCCTAATTAGGTTGCAAATCAACTAGTGCTTAGAGATGTATATTGTTTTAGGAAATTTTTATTTCATTTTTTATCAATAATACTCAAAGAATATTTTAAACGACTAGTTTTGAAAATCTGGATTATTAACGGTTATTGTTAGGCTTTGTCAAAGTAGTACAACCAGCAGCTTGTCGCCTTTGTACATCTTTCGTCAAAACCGCTAAAACTAATGCAACTGCTAAGATACAAAGTAAAAATATATACATGACAAGTTCATTATATTGTATAAGCAATTTGTCGGTAATGGCTAGCAATACAGCAGCCGCAAACTGGTGCCCTAAAACTAAAAGAGAACTGCTTAAAGTCTCCGACTCAGGATACGTTAGTTCAGCTGCCAATTCATAGGTTACTGGATGATAGCCAAGGGTAAAAGTACTAAAAACAAACAAAACAAAAAAAAATAAAGATTTTACGAGTCTTACAGAGATTATAATGAAATAATTATTATACCCGCTGCTTATGGCCGCAACGTAAATTCCCCATTTTACGCCCATGTAAAAGCTAGTTGCCATTGCAATAAAGCTCAAAATAGCACAAGCAAACAACGTCAGCGAGACTGCTCTGAAATTTAACAGAAATATTTTTCAGAAAATTACGCGAAAAAAAGAAAAAACAAAAAAGAAGAAATCATACTTGAACTTCTTAGTTTTGTCCAAGATCTTACTGAAAACGACAATACCAGTAAGTCCACCAATGATAATAAGCGTATTGATCTCTCCAACGTCCCTTGCATCCTGCAAGTGTCAATCAGATTTATTCGCGTCAGTTTTATCTACGAAAATTGCAAGATATATATAAAAAAAACAGCCAGACCTCAAAATGAAGGAGATAAAGGGTATTAAGGGACGAGCCCATAGTAAGAATTACTCCGAGGAGTAGACTTTGCGAGGCCCAGAGAAGCATATAGTCCTTGTTTCTAACAAGCCGCCCAAGCGTGCTCCAAAAATCGCAGTCATTCTGGCTGAGCAACTGCAAAGCTCTGGCCTTGCTGGGCGGCAGTTTTGGCTCGTCTTCAAAAACTGGAAAAACAAATTTGCCTTAACCATCGGATTAATCGACGAGATTACGAAAGAACGTACAAATGATGACGAGAAAGGCGACGCAGCTGACGTAGATCGCAAGTGGCAGGAGTATCAGCTTGAAATCATTGCCGATATCTTCTCGATCCGCGTGATCCCTGACGATTATGGGCGCGAGCATTGACATGGCACCCATGCCGATTTTCGGACCAATGAATGCGATCCCAGTGCCAGTGGCAACCTCTTTGGGACCGAACCATCGGGCTGCGAGACTAGCTGGCATTGCCAATATGACGATCTGGCAGGCTCCGTTTATCGCCTGGCCTGCCAGCATCAGAGCATAACGATCCGTCGACGTAGCCACATATTTCATCCATGTGCCAATGCACGTTAATACAGTGGCGATAATAAGGGTCCAGCGCAAGCCTCCTCGATTTGACAGCCACGTATAAGGGAAGATGAAGATTGGCATCGATAGATTGTATACCATAGTCGTTGCCTTGATTGCCAGACTCGACACGTTGTAATATCTGAATTGTGCATTATTGTTTTAGTGCAATTGTCATTTTTCAAGATAATTTTTTTAAAAATACGTTGCTTTTCACGGTTAATTGTTGTAAGGAAAAAATGTAAATTTTGTAATACGTTATTCATCATATAATTAGATTACGTTACTTTGCCGCGACGTTTAGGATGATTGTGTACTGGAAATACTGGCATTTATTTCCGAAAGTGAAGAGAGTGTAGAGCAGCAAAATGAACCATCTCTTTTTGTAAACTTTGATTTGCAATCCATCCTGCTGTGCTTTTCTCTTGTTCAACGGTTCTGTCACTATTGGATTCTCGATCACGCCAAATTTTGTGTTCAACTTGTCTTCGGTCATTATTAAGTTTTTTTATTGATAAAAATATTTTTTTTAACGGAAAAAGTCACCAATTAATACTGTGAAACAGTTACGACATTGACCGAACAAAAAAAGAAAATCCTTCGCTCGCTGCGTAGCGTTCGCTTGATAAATGAAAAATTTTACAGGGTATAACATTTTTTCAAAACTTCCGAGGTCTATTATCCATTTAAATTGATAAAGGCCGAAGATTACGTTTAATTGTCAAAATTCATTTAGCGTTGTTCTGCCCGGCAACAAAAAGAGCGCAAAAACAAAATTGAAGTAAAGAATAAAAAAAAGGAAACACAGCTTATCTACGGGCTATTAGCTTATTAAGCCGATAAGCTTGTCGGAACATTGTCAACAGTCGATTCCTTTAAACTACCTTCAACTTCCTCTTCACCTCCACTCCGCATCTGCCCCGTTGCAATAATCATCGATTTTTGACGTCTGTCGCTCTTCTGTCCCGGCAGCAGCACGACTTTCCGGAACAGCTGGAGGCATTGGTGCAGCCACGCCGAGGCTTGTCGAGCGGCAAACTCTGGCTCGGCAAGATCGTCACGCTGGTCGTAAGCAGCGATTACGACCAAAAGGAGCAGATGTTCCGTAACTATTTGGGAGCGCTGGGTCCGCTCTCGGGGCCCGTCCTCGCCTACGAGTTCGACGCTGAGCTGCCCCGCACGCTGCCGCTCAACTTAACCGTCCTCTGGCTCGATCCACTCGGTCAACTCGCCGACCTTGGCTACCTGCAAATCGACGAGTCCTCCTTGGTGAGCGCACTTTTTTTCAGTCAAATCGATCGATTCTTCGATGATTATAAGTATACATCCTTTGTTACAGTCCGGTCATCTGAGGCCTCAGCTGGCGGAACCACTGGTCGTGGGTATGTGGCACTTGTATCTCGTGATCGAGTCCGAGGTAATAGCACGGCTGAACTTCCTCGTCGCTCCGCTAAGCCATTGGCGAAACAGGCCGATCGGCTACGACAAGGCGAGCGAGCTGAACCACGGGCCGACTAGTCCATATCGCCTGGCTCGCGATTCCGCCGATCGCTGGCTTCACTTTCTCAGGTCCTCCGCGCCCGCGATGGTTCAGCAGTCGCACAACCTCAGCAACGAGGTAAGGGTATATCTTTTTTTTTTATTTTGCAACTTCTTTTCTTCTTTTGTTGCGCGTATGTCTTCTTCTGTTTTGCCCAGTGTTTCGTTTGGCTGTAGATCCTGTGTTCCTCTTACAGTCGATCATTTCTCTTTTGGTCAATAATTCCCTGTGCCATTTGTCGTTTAGGTAAGGATAGGCTGGCATCTGGAGCGTTTGGTTGACAGATTGGTAGGCGAGCAGTACGAGATAACGCGGATCTGCGACGCTAGCGAAGATAACCGGATGCGCAAGCCTCGAAAATCTACCGGGTCAAAGGGTCTGCAACGTTGCACTGCCAGCGACTGGAGCTCACTGGGAGCCGATCCCAAGTCCGACATACGCGGTCTCTGCTCAAATTGAGAACCCGTTGGACTGGCATGCCGAATATATAAGTATTACGCAACGGCTTTTCGTCCCTGCGATTATCGGGACGATTGCGACGAGTGCATTTGTTATATCGTAGATTCCGATGGTCTACAACGTTGTTCAAGCAGTGGCTGTATTTAAAACGTTCCTCGGCTAGGCTCGCGAGTTGCCGAGGTTTTCGAATGATCGATGACTGCCCTTAGAATAATTGCAATCGGTTAACATTTATATACTTTTCTTTTTGTTCATTTTAAATGGCAGCTGCGTGAGAGTTTATTGAGATTTGTATGGATCTACTCGTTTCACTGTTAAGCTCCGCATGATCGTATGGGCGTGTAACGCACAAGATGGAGATTTCTCGTTTTACTCATTTTTATGCGTCAGTTTTGCAATTGATAGGCAATAAGGTGCAGTATGAAGGGAGGTTTTTCGACGTGTTTTTTGAGCTTTTGATGTGATTCTAATATTTAGCATATCACCTTTGTAAATTATTTATATTTTCGTTATTCGATTTGAATTGTTCTTTTGGGCGAAATTGAAAATCAAAATTGTTGATATTGTTAACTGTAATTTTTGGTAGTCGTTTGGTACTTACTACGTATAAAAAAAAATTACACAACCCAAAATTTATCATAACAACCCTCAAACCTCATTCAATTTATTTGACTTCTTTGAAGTTCTTTTTTCTCTGGATTTTTATTATAAACGAACAATATTGTAGTGGGCTTGAAATAAGTACAATATTTATTTAGAGGAAAAATTGATTTTTTAACGAATAATTGGGAGTTTAGATGATCCGAAACTATCATTAGAGTTGAACTAATTAAGAATTTTATCAAAGACTTCGCATTCATATCGCTGACTGCAACATATAAAAGTTCAACCATCTCTACAAGAACCGTCCGTAAAAGAGAAAAACTTACTTCTCTTTTATAATATTTTCAGTTCTCCGAGATAGACTTGAGATGTTCTATTTTCTCTGGTCAAAAGAAAAAATTCATAACTTTTCTTATGGAGAAAATTATAATAACATTTTGCTTGTAAAAAGTAATACCTCTGTAGGTTTTGAGGGTTAAATTTGTTCGCGTTTGACGCAAGTATTAATAATTATTTTAAACGTGAGAGAATCAAGCGAATGAGTTACAATAATTCAAACGCAAATAACTGCATTTCTGATGTATAGCAAAACCGATATACCTGAACCTACAATAAAGAAGTAAATTAATTTAAATAATGAACAATAGTAATTTAAAAGATATTGAAAAAAGTATAAATTTTTAAAACTCACCTAATAGATCGTAGAAGTCAATTTTTACATAACGATAATATTTTACTCGATCTGAAGAAAACTACTTTTGCTTATGTAACAAACAGCATTTTAAAAAAAAATATTTATGATAGAATAATACTCAATAAAAAGCTAAAGCAATTACTTTAATATCTTTAAGATTATATCTCAATAGGTACATTTTACATTAAATGCATGCCAATTACTAAAACGTAAAACTTTATATTTTTAAAATAACGTATACGTGATTCAAGCAATAAGCATTCAAATAATTTTTATCAATATCTATATATAGAATTCATTTTACTTTTTACATTATTTAAATATTTTTTTTTTAAACCATAAGATCTCGTATTTAAATTATCTTTTACAAATGTTTTGATTATTTATTATATAAAAATATTTCTAAAAGTGTTTCACTCTTCACATAAAAAAGTTTTATCACATAAAGTTGAACGTGTATTTGTGGGTCATTTTAAAGAATCAATTGTTAATTTAACAAATCAATTTAAATTCTTCAAAATGTCTTCTTATATAACAACAGATTCTAAATAAAAATTAAGAAATGAAAAAATTTTCTGTTTTTTTAAATAATTGAAATTTATAAATTAATTTTTTTACCGAACGAGTAAATTGCTTTAATTATCTTATATTTTTACTAACTTGTTACAGCGTGTATTGATAATTGTACAAAAATATTAACAAACTTAAGTTTGTTACTGACTGATCAGTATCTAAAATATAAACATTGTAAATGATCTATAATTGACAATAATTGTTTTAAAAATTTAATTTTCTATTGCTGATATTACAATTATTCATACCGTAATATTTATCGCTAATTAAATTACTGAACATTAAATTTGTTTAAATATGAAATTGAATATTGTCACATAAATTATTGCTGTGTTTATAAGCCTGAACGAAAATAATAATTTTACATCACGAAATGTTGAATGTTTTTAAAACTACGTTTTAATGTTTACGACTCGTATTTTTGCGTATTTACTGTAAAAATCCTGCATACTTATTCGTAAATGTAATGTAATAAGAACCACAAAGTGTTAAACAAAATGATCATTCGAAATTAAAAAAAAAAAAACCAGTCGATCATCTTTATCAAAACGATGTGCCATTCCTTATAATTGTTGCGCACAATTGCGCGTCTATCAACAATAAGTCGTTTAAAAATAACATATTTTTGTATAAATAACATACGTATGTGAATAAATATTCATTCAATCTTAACATTTATGATTGATATACTCAAATAATAATGAATTTATATCAATAATTACATACGAGTTAAGGTTTAAAGCTCTTTGATAAAAGATTATATTTTACATGTGTATTTTATCGTAACTCGTTAGGATTATGGATTTTCACAGTTGAAAATCAACCAAAATATTCTGTAATATGCTGTAATAATTTGCCTGAAAAACTTTTCCAATAAAGTATCCATTTTCAAAAATTAATATCACAATGAATCGTATTACATATATAGTTCATATTTTATTTATAAATAAAATAAAATATACTTATGAATAATTTAATTCTTGAAAGAATTTAATTGTCATTAACTTTATTAATTTTTTTTATAACATTTCTATAGTTTCATTAATATTTAGGTAAGATAATAAAAAATAACAATAATTTTTTTAATTAAATATATTGTATCGACAAATAAAAAGCTTTTACACAAAATTGGTCAACGAAGAAGTGTAAAGATGTATGGGGAAGAGGGTAATAAAGGTGACAAGTATAATGAGCGCATGTGGCACTGTATAATACAACGTGACAGTATTATTGTATTTTTTACTAATAGTATTGTATAATTGATTAGCGATACAAATGCGCAAAAAAGAAAGAAACTGTACCACGATAGTAAAATAATAACAATCATAAAACCGCAAGACAGCTCGCGTTGCTACGTGCACGTTTTTTTCACAAAATTTTGCACGAATCACATTTATGTACGTATCGATAAAATTCGTATAAAGCTTCTTAAAAAAAATTAATTATGCAGCAACGCGCAATTTGTCCGAAAAGCTGCATCGGTTCATCGATGTTTAAAATGTCGTTTTTAGTTCTACGCTTATAAATTTACCGTTTGGAAACGTCATAGTCTCAAAAAGTTATCTCGATATTCGAGTGCCGAGATTTACGTACTTCTAGATTTTTGATCTTTGCACAAAATTTGTCTCCTTTTGTTTCGAAATTTTATAATTCACCGAGCCTTAATAACGTACAATATTAAATAGATGACTTCTTTTAACGAAAGAATTCCAAACAAAAAAAGGATGAGAAAAGAAAAATTGCAGTAATCTTCCAAACTCCCTATCTACAAATAATATATTGCACGCTCAGCTCATGCCTTACTGTTCCGCCAAATAATTAAAAATCATAATAATACCTACATAAAAATTAATAATATCAATAATATTAAAATAATATATAATATTTATATATATATAAAAAATTGGGGAGATAAAAGTCAAAAAAATATATAAAAAAAAATTTTTTTTTAAATAAAATCATCATTGTGAAAATAAAAAAAAATGATGTCAAAGACAAGAGAGTTCGCTGTATGGGCATAATGGGTGATGACATATCCCTTTTAATAAAGAGCTCCAAGTCGAATGGCGCGCTCGTCGGCTTGACCTATAGATCCAGCGCTCGTGGAAGGTGTATAGAAAAGCGACGAGCGCCGAGCTGTAGACTGTTCATGTTGGGCGCGTTTATCCGCACCCTGGTCGCCGCAACCTCATCAAACGTCGCCGTTGCTCACGGCTATCGGGGCTGGGGATGCCGCCTGGGCTGTCACTGCCGCTGCGCTCGTCGCCGTGGTCGACCACTTGTTTTTGTGCGGATCGACGCCAAAGCCCTCGTCGTAGTTACCCCGCGTGATGAAGAGCTGCTTGAAGTGCGGGATGCAGTAGAGCTTGCCGTTGTTTAGCGTGAACGTGTCCATTCTGGAAATAGTCATGATTGTTTATTAAAGGTGAGTCAGTTTTTTTATTTTTGACGGTTTTAAGGGGTAGCTTACCTGAGAATGCAGTTGCATTGAAGACAGCGGAAGCATTGCTTATGGAAGATCTTGTTGTTCGTCTCGACTTTCTCCAGAGGGTACACCTTTTTCTCGCAGCTCTCACAAACGTCCATGCAGTTTGTTTGAATTTCCTGTTTTTTTTTTTCGTTTTGTTTTTGTTGGAGGTAAAGGGATTTATGATGTGGTTAAATAAACGATAAATAAAAAAGAAAATAATGTTATAGTTTTCTGCAGTTTTTCTTACGACTGATTAAAAATATTGAATAAAAATTAAATAAAATTATAAGAGATACTTAAATCGATTAATATAAAGTCTCTTTAGGATATTGAAATTAGATAACATAACAATAAAAAGACTAATAACATAAAGTACAATTTTCATTTTATTGAGAAAAATCAGTTCGACCCTCAAAAAAAAATTCGATCTTTATTATGTCTATTCTTTTATTCATTCACCATACTAACTGTAAGTGTGCGTGTGTCATTTTAAATATTACACATCGATGACAATTACAGTACATTATAAATATATCTTTCAATTTTTCTTATACGCCTTTCCAAGGGATGATACCATCAAAAACGAAAAAAAAACGCAAACGCACGAGCTACGCGTAAGCTTAAATTAATTCGCTATACGTTGTACAGATTTTTAGTTATACAATCGTACTGCATTGTCAAATCATAAAAATTTAACAATCTATTACAAACTTATTCTATAGTACTTTTTGATTTCTGATAAAACGTGTGTGATAACAAGGAGAAAGAAAAACAATTTTGAAATGCATCTAAACAAATATTTCAAGTACAATGATGTGTCCGTTATTTTTAATAAAAACGCAACGATGCAAATGCAAGTATATAAAATTTTGATTGTTTTTATATGTCAATACAGAAAGTTTACAGGCCATATAAATAATCAATTGATTATCGACTAGATAAGACTAGAAATCACTCCGTTACGAATTGCATATTGATTAAGAAACTCGATACGTAAAGTACAGTTCAATCATGCACGTGTTAATGCAATGCACATAGAAACTTTCAAGATGTTGTCTAGTCGTTAATCATAGTTGTAAGATCTACATAAATAGATATTTATGAATCTGCACTGTGGGATTTGATAAAAATTCTACATGTGTTCGTCTACAGGGTCCTTAATATATTAATTACGCCAATAATATACAAGTCTGATTAAAATTACGTGTTTATTATTTTACCTTTTTTTTTATTTTGTTCTTTATGATATCAGTAACATACGGAAGCTCACTGAGTTTATTTTACTGGAAGTGAAGGCCTTTAGCTTATTTTTTTTTCTTTCTTTCTTTCAATAATTTATATTAATATAACTACTAGAAAAATATAAAGAATATGTGTGTTTTTTAACATTTTTTTTTCTTTTTGATTTCCTATATGCATTCAGTATGCATGCAAAACAAAAATTAATATATCTTTAATAAACTTAAACAATAATATAAAATATATACTAATCTAAGGCCTAAGAGTTAGTAGGTATTATCATTATTAATATTCACGAAGATACGTGTACGTTTGTATGTGACTCTTCACAATCTCATAATATAATTGCATATCTCAATAAACTCAATGGATTTCCGCGCACATGCAGTAAATATACAAAAATTTGTAAAGGTCATCTTGACATGACGATGTCGCTTACACATTTGTCTGCTGCGCAGTATTTTTGACGAGCGTACATTGATCAAATTTGCGCGTTTAAAAAGTCCCGTTCATCCAAAATAGTTTATATAAAAAGTATCTGAAATCTGCGTTGTTAAATGTCGTGTTCGATATAATAATGTCGCTATAAAAGTACGGATATCGTTTTTAAAGATTCGAAAAACTTTTGTGGCTATCGTTAAAAACTTTAGTAAAAAGGTGCATATTTATTAGAAAAAGTTCATGTGTTGTGGAGTTGGCACTGTTTTCGTTACATGTTAAAAACTGGTGATTGATCGATCGATTAAGCACTGCTGTACGACGCTTTGTTAAAAAATCATGCTTATCTTTAAAACCTACGACTTTTCTCTCAGCACGTTAATCTCGTGTATTGTATGCGATTATACTAATCCATCCTTCTTAAATTGTATACAGATAAAATCGACCGAAAGTGCGCTGTTTTGATAAGATCGGTATGATTCCTGTATAAACTCCATAAAATCCACAAATAACGCGCGACGTCCTCGAGTTAAAAATTATGTCTCGAAAAACTTAAAGAACTCTATCTATGAACTACCAACGCTCTCGGAGTCGGGCGATTTTGATTGTCAGTTAACAAGCCGATAAATTTAAATGACATTTTGAGAAATATAAATGTTTCAACGAAAACTACGAACTAAAAAAACCACTACTAAAAAAGTTAAAAATCGCGATGTTTTATTGTGTCAAAAAGAAAAATCATCAACACACTCTACCTAAGGCTACGTAAAAATAGTTTTCAAGTAAAAAAAAAAATAATGTTTTACAATTTTCAAAGAGTACGTATATTGCACAGATTCCGGCTGAGATCGTTAACTTCGAACGATCCGCGCGTTTTCTCGATCTTCTTGGCCGATCTTAATAAAAACGCCCGACTCCGTCCTAATATAATCACTGTTTAATAATGCAATTAATTAATCTAACATAATCGTAGTCGGCGCAATGGCCTGCTATCATCATCGTCATCATTATTAATAATGATAATGACAACAATAATAATAAAAATAAACGTAATCATAAACATAATAATAGTATAATAGTAATATCAATAATATCGGTGATATCGATGAGCTGCAGGAGGGCTGTGTATGTACGTGTGCGTGTACGGGCGGTCGATGTGTGGTGCGGGGGAGGGGATTAGTTGCCGATCGCTCCCGGTGTAGCTCTGCGCGTGTCTCCGAGTTTCTTTTCCCTTACTCTCTTTCTCTCTCGCGTCTCTCTCGGCAAGCAAACGCGACGCTTGGTCCAGGCACTCGCGCGCGGCTCTGCTTCTCGTTGCTTCGCCTGCTCCTCCTCCTCCTCCTTCTTGCTGGACAGCGCAGCTCTTTCTCGCGCGACGAGACTCGTCGTACCGTCCCCCAGGTTGTCAGGCTCGCTGAAGGCTCGATTACTGCACGCGTTTACGGTGGGAGGGCAACAAACACATACACACATGTAGTGCTCCGGTGTAATTATCCTCGGCAATACGAGATGACCGATATCGTCATTAGGCCTCAACTTCCGCTCGTGGTACTTTACACCCGGTGACTCCGAGAGCTGCGTTAGACACCCTTTGGTTTTTCAGCTGAGACAGGCGGACAAAGTCGAGCGGAAATTGAGGCTTTTAACAGCGGCAAAAAACGTGGCAAGCGAGGGTTTTAGTGTACACACATTCCAAGGGCTTCCGTGTCGACAACTGGTTGAGCCCTTATCTTTTTTTTTCTTTTCGTGTTTTCTTTTTCATCACGTATGGGAGTTGATTCTGACTTTTTTTTTGAAAAGGTAACGGTGCTTCTTTGATTGCTTTCTTATATATTTCTCTTTTCTTTCGCGAATTTTAATTGGACTTAATACATGAATTCGTGGGTATAGTATATGATTTTTTTTTCAAGTTGTATATAAGAAAAGTCGGAATCAAGCTCGAGTGAGTATACATGTGAATGGGATTAATGGAAAACGAAAAGAAAACAATCTGCCAGAATTATTAAAAAGTCGAGAAAAATAAAAAAAAAAATAAACGTACACATTGAACATGCCCAGGCGATTACGTATAATACACTTGTGTAACTTTTGAGAAAAGCTATGAAATTAAACGAGTACAAAATTATAAATAAATGTAATTATATTACATTAGCGGTAACATTACATCGCAAGTAAATCAAATTGAAAGAAAAACAAAGTTAATTTGATAAATAATTAACGACACGCACACACAATAGACAACATTTATTATACGTGCATTTTTTTTTTTTGAGGGTCAAACATAAAAAATCAATCGATAGCCTACATTTCACTGATTCAATAGTGAATGTACTTGTGCTGTTTGGTTAATTTTGTAGTATTTGTAGTGTTTTGCGTATACAATAAATAATAAAATAACAATAACGTGAAAAGATCCGTAAAATGTCATAACAGAAAAAAAAAATTTCAAATTCCAATTTAAATAAATAAGTACGTTAATGTCATTATTAAAAAAAAGTAGAAAAACGTGCAGAAAACATAACTCACGCATAATATGAATTAAAACTAAAACTGCAGTGAGAAAAAAAGTTCGACGAGACAAATTCCACGTAAGTCATCGTAAGTTCAACAACCGCATCGAACTTTGTTTTCCACTCGCAATTGAAAAAGCTCCTTATCTCTAAAAAAAAGAATAAGAGAAAAAAAAGAAACGAAATGAAAACTCACCACAAATCGGTTGACCTTGACTTTGGGCGTGCGAGGCGTCTCGACGGGTTGCGATCCAAGTGACTCGAAGCGAGCCCTGAGACTACTCGCGGACTCGATGCTCGGCTGGTTGCCGTCCACCTGGGCGTAATCCATCTCTGCCACGTGCTGTCCCTGCTTGCCCTCGCTGCTCTCGTCCTCCCAGTGCTCGAACTTGGCGCGCAGGGTCTTTGCGCGCGCTGCCGTCTGCGCCTGTTTCAAGAACTCGTCCTCGACCTAAAAACCAATAAGACCCCCACCGGGTGTCAGTCCCGAACCTCAGAACTGGCCAGTTTGATTTCGATTGAGTCTATACCTTGTCGGAAGCCCTGACGTAGTTGGGATTCTGCTCCTCGTCCTCTGACTCTTCGGCCTCGTCCTCCTCGTCGTCATCGTCGGACATGGACGCCTTGGCGAACTTGTCCTCGGGCGGTGGGGTGAATCGTTTGAGGGGCTTCGGCCCGTCCGGCAAGTCCTCCTTCGTCGCCTTCTCCTCCATCTGACGGAAGATCGAGAGCATCTTGCGTGCGGTGTCGGTGCGCACTACCTCCTCGGCTCTGTCCTCGGCGCGCACTACGTCCGGATCCCGGTAGATCTCGCGGTCCGGCGAATCCATCTGCTTAACAAAGCCATCGACAAGTCTTTATAAATATCTTTGTCTATATACGTCACTTTAGCATTGTAATGTTAATTTTTTTTTTCAAAATTTCAAAGTAGTAATCGATATATGATGCTATTTATCAGACTCGAAGCCGTATAACGAAGCAAATTAATATTCCGAAAAGAAAGAAGTTTAGCCTGACGAAAAACTCGAGATTCCAGGAAGCTGCGTCAAGAGAAGAGAGACGTGGGATAGGGGGGGAGAGAGAGGCGATCGAATAACCGGTCGACCGGAAGCCTGGACGACATCAAATTTTATCTAGATCTCGATGAGTCAGCTCCCCGTGAAGTTTGTGATTCGTTTTTTTTTCTTCTCGGAATATTAAATTGTGAGCCACCACGGCTTTCTAATTAAGATAGATTATACAGCTGTCGAGGTCTATACAGGCCACAGATGCTGTACTGCTGCTGCTGCTGCTCTCTTTATCTCTGTCTCTCGATGTGCGGCATTCATAAAATTCTATAGCTCCGGGGCGCGTTAAAATGTCGTTTGCATTAATTTGGCGTCGTCAAATCGGATACGCCTTGAATGCGCCGTAATTATTAGTTTTGTCACAAAAATAAACAGACACGCACAAACAGAAAAATCGGACACTCGGTTAATATAAGCAAATCGCAAACTTTAATACCTACGGAATAATAAAATATAAACGTATCACTCCTGTATTGTCATTATGTTGTGCGCAATGTGAGATTGATAACTGTCTCACCCAGATTTTTCCCGCGGCCTATTTTTCCATGTCAGTGTACGGGTTAAGGCGAAGAGGAAAAAAAAAGGAGAGGAGGAGAAGCAAATGGAGAAGAGGCTCGGGCGAGATGTAACAGAACGACGGCGTTCATTAGACGACCGTGGCCGATCGCAGAGGCTGCTTCCCGCGCGCCTCATAAAATTCCACTCATCAGAGCCGCGCAGAACGCGAGCGCAGTGTACCAGATCTCCCGTGCCACCTTCGTCTTTCACGAAGCTGCAACACATCTCGAGGATGTACAAAGTCAAAAAAAAAAAAAAAATCTAAAGATCCCTTCTCGGTGTACATGCCATGTGCGCGCAGGCCATCTGCTCGATGTGGCATCGCTTGCCCGGCCAGATCGGTGATTTTGCGATTTGCACGGCTGCCTTTCTTTTTTCCATTTTCTCGCGCGTATACGCGTGCTGGATGTTACCGGGGGATTAAGGAATGATCGAGGGAAGATTCCTTTTATTTTTTTTTTTTTTTCAGAGATTTAAATTATTGTTTGAAATTTTATGTATCAATGCTGAGATACATTTATGAATGTGTGCTGTACGAATGTCTCTACGTACAGCTGGATAAGCTGGTACGTGTATGAACGAATGTTGAATCGGCAATGTGATATTTTCACAAGTTTTCTCTTTTATCGTGGAAAGGTGTATTTAAGCCGGCCTGTATTTGGCGCGAAGAGTAAGTTTTAATTACTGTGCGAACTGATTCAATTAAAATTGTATTAAAAAAAAAGCGGGCTCCGTTGGCTATAAATACACGGTCTCTCTCTCTGAGATATCTATGTATGCATGCCTTCTCATCGCATACGCGAATTGCGAGTGTGAAAACCTGTTGAGCGACTGCTGTATAACGAACGTTTCATCCTATGCATTTAAATATTCATTTGTTTTGCCTCGCGTTTATATCGATCGCGTTCGGAAACAATAAAAATTTTCAACTTTACATTCAAATTTCTCGTACGATTAGCAAACAATTGCCGATACAACGAAATTTCAATTTCCAGTCGTGAGCATTGTAAATGTTTGCGCAGATTCGCCTGTAATGCACGTAAAACCGTCCTACTAACTGCGATTCCTCCCCCAGCGGGCAAATTGTCTCAAATTAAAGATCCGCAAGTAACCGATATTAGAGAGAGAGAGAAAGAGATGGAGGAAGAGAGAGAGAAATTAGTCGGCGAGTGCAGGAGGCGTCGAGAGGGGCACGAGAGAGCCGAGGGTGTGGGGCAATTAGTCGTGGAAAAACTGTACAAACCGAGTAGCGCAAATTGAAACCCCGGCCACTCGCGCGCACCTCTATTACAATAATCCAGCGGCGAGGCTTAATAGCTCGCGCGTGTGTTCTCCCTCTGGCCGAACGAATAGGAGGAGAAGAGGAAAAGTCGGTCTCTCGCGTTCCGCTCCCGGCTCTTCCTCCCCACCCTCACACCCGCCATCTCTCTTATCCCGCTCATTTTTTTCTCTCTTATACTCTTCCGCAACTTCTTCGTCGTCTGTAAATGTTCTTCTCCTTGCACGCAAACAAACATGCGCGTGAAAATAATCATACAAGTCGCGAGTGATTTGCAAAACGCCGCGCGTTTGGATCGTCAGCAAAAATATCAAATTTTCGTGTCGTACAATCGTCGCAGAGACACGCGTATAGTGGGTGTCAAACACCTGCTGACGCCGGTTGAAAAAACAAGAGAGAGAGAGAGAGAGAGAGAGAGAGAGAGGAACATGGCAAGGCAGGCTTTCGAGCGACGTGTGGCAAAAGAGAAAGAAAAGAGAAAGAAAAAAAAAGAGCGTTCGAAAGCGGAGAATGGCCGAGCAGCAGCGAGCGTTGAATTGCAGGCTCTTCGGAGGCCTAATGATGACTCGGCACGAGATCCTGGAGAGGCAAGTTCGTTAGAACTGTTCTCTCTCTCTCTTCTCGAGTCAGTTCTTCCGAGCTGGAACGTTTATTTTTGTTGCCATTTTAAAAGCACACTCCGCCAACAATTACGGCCTCGGACACGCACGTGTGCAAAGCTGTGCGCACATAGCTAGATGAGAAAAATCGATTTTACGTATCGTCTATACAGGGTGCGATAATGTGGGCTTCCGACGAAACGGCAGTACAGGTAAAAAGGTCATTCCACAGGTGTATAAGCGGGATGTAAAACCGGACGTGTGTGCGCGCGCGCGCGGGCCTCGAGGAAGGAGGAAGAAGAAATCGGGGCCGGAATTGCACCTGCGCGACGACGACGCAGCTCTATTGTTGTGGTAATTGCTCGCTCGCGGCGTCTCCCTCTTTCTCTGTCGCGCCTCTCTTCCTCCTGCCTGTTCTTTTTTTCGGCGGATCGTGGAAAAGGAGATTTCATTCATCGGTGCAGCGGGAGAGACATCGCGCACGCGCCGGCTATATGGAGAAGCGCTCTCATCGGCTTTCGTTTGCCGCGCCGATTGCTTTATGGCGTGTCTGTGTGTGCGTACAACCAAGCCGACTTCTTTTTTTTTTTTTGTTGCGTCGATGCTATATACTGCTCCGCTGCTGTTCTGTACCAGTACGCACGTGAGCGATGAAAATCCTGTTGCGATCGGCCGCGTTTTACCGAGAGAGCCGTGTGTGCGCGTATACACGTTGGGCGAAAACGAGGCCAGGCGAAGATCTTTTTCTGTGCATCCTCGACGCGTGCGTGCGCCGCGCGCGCTATGTACAAGAGATCGGTACGGGTCTTCGTAGTCTCGAAGCGCTTATTTTTTTGTGCGATTGTTGCGAGGATGGGGTCTATAATGGTTTTCTGCTAAACGCTCTTTAGCTGATCTATTGATTTATATATAAAGCGCGGGTTCGTGTTTGTGTACCTATTTTGTCTTGATTTCCCCTGTAACCGCAGTTTAATTTCATATTTGTATTGCGAGAGACAAGCTGGTGATTAAAGTCGCGTTAAATGTTCAAGTACACGCAGCTTGTAATTATCGATGCCGATGATGCGTAAGGTATATAGAATAAGTTGATGTAATAATCAGGCTTTACTTTGTATCGGGTGCATTAAACAAGAATGGAGAACCGAATATTTGACCCGGTTTCAAACGAAATTTCTGGTATTTCGATAATCAAACGAATTTGAAATACCGAATTTTCTTTCCAGGGGCAAAATTCACGTACATACAGACACACACGCGCGCATAGGCTCGAAGTGCTTGAGTTCCTTTACAGCCGCTCCCGTTAATCAGTGATGAAAAACACAAAAGAAGGTGAAAAAACCCACCTGCGATACACCTGCCGGCTGGCAGCTAATACTCATGGTCCGGAAATCAGAAAATGTAAAAGACCTCGTTGAAGAATAAGAATGAAGGAAAAAAAAAAGAAAAAACACAGGTAAAAACGTCGTAGGCTAGAGTCGTCGTAGTCTTGGAGAGGTCCTTATCCCTTCTTGAAGATCGTATATATATACGCGCGCGAATGGGTGTGCGCCTGGGCGATCACATGCGCACGTCTCTGGTAGCCGCAACGTCCAAGTCAAGCCGGTCTCGCTCGCGCGACTAAGCGACTCCGAGAGAGCGCGCGCGCAGGATACCCAAGGAGCATAGGTCCGCGACGAATAAAAAGGGGGTACGTGTACGTATATACCCACACTGAGAGACGCGTAGAGAGGTATAGAGCATTAACAGAGCGGCAGCATGGAAGGAGCTGCCGGCTGGCGTTACCATGCGCGGGGAACAGTCTCTCTCCCTCTCTCTCCCTTTGGTGTATATAGCCGTGTACGTGAGGCCCCGCGTTGCCTCTCTCTCCCTCCGTCGGTCGGTTGCCTCTTCGGCGCTCCTATTATTCGCTCGCGCCGTATATACACGTTCGTTCGGCCGTTCGTGTCTGCGTTGAGCCTGCATAGCCAGCTCTCCTCCGCGCGCTTGCTGCTTTTGTGAACGGCTCTCCCCCACCGTGCACACACACACATTCACGTATATGCACATGCACGTACACACATCGCGCCTTCGCCGTCTCTCGTTCTCCGCTTCTCAGCCAGATTCGCCGACTTTTTTTCCTTAGTCCTCCCTCCTAATCCCCTCGTCCCACCCAACCACTTATTCGTCGATGTGGACGACGATGTTTTAGGGCCTTTTGACGAGGGCTATTGTGTGTGCTCCGAGCGGACGCTCGTGTCTCAGACTTTTTCGGTCTAGCCGGTATACGTACTTATGTACTGTCGTTGGCCTTGTGCGCGGCTGCGGCTTTAAAAGAAAAAGAGCCGAGGGGGAGAAATGACGTGACTAATGATTGAAAATATTTTTCTCCGCCCGGCTTTTCATTGATTATTCGAAACTTGTTTTTTTTTCTCCTTTCTATTTTTCATATAGAGTTGAAT
Source organism: Anagyrus pseudococci (assembly GCA_030522585.1). NCBI lineage: Eukaryota > Metazoa > Arthropoda > Insecta > Hymenoptera > Encyrtidae > Anagyrus > Anagyrus pseudococci. The sequence goes on along the minus strand of JAPYYQ010000167.1, from coordinate 18,136 downwards.
TTCGGAATTTTTACGGTTTGAAGATCCAATAATACCGATGTCCCTGAGTGTAAAGGTTTTCAAGCGCTTCAATATTCAATAACGATGATGATGATATTTCGGAGATAGAGAGAGGAAATCATATTCAAGTGAGTCACAAAAGCGAAGAGGAACGATGAAGTCTAGCGGTGGTGTATTAAGAAAGAGAGAGAGAGAGAAAATAACATTGGGCATTAGCATTGTAATTGATACATTGTAATGATGGAGACAGAGATAATTGTGTACAGGTATGAGGAGCTGCTGGAGTTAAGGGAGAGGAGGGGAGGAATGCTAGTCGTGATACTAATGACGCTGTTGTAAGTGAAATTAAAGTCTTACGGTAATGAAAATGATAATAAAAATAAAGGAGAAACAGAAGTTATAATTGCATATACGGTGAGTATCATTTGTATTCTGTTGCTTGGCAAAGCTTTGCAAAGATAACACGTTGTCTGCAGTGTGTGTCTCTCTCTCATTTCGCGACGTTGAATCAAAGTACTTTAAGCAGACGCTACACGAACGCTTATAATTAAAAATTGTATCAACAGACGCTATATTCGCAACGTTTAATTGACGCTAATCAACGGACTTGTTGTTGGTAGTTAAACCAACGTTTAAAAAAAAAACGAGGAATAAAGGAGCAAAGAATATCAATTAATATACCTTACTAATAAGCTCCAGCTTAGTAAATCACGGTTCGGTGTATCGACAAGCCGATATGCAGTCTAGTCTTCTTTCGATCGCCAACAGATTTCGTCGCACAGTATCAGTTCTCTGGTTCTCGATAAATCCGGGCGCGCACACAGACACGGACGAGAGGACGATAAATTGTAAAACACACACACTCTCTCGGCGAAATATTAGCTCTCTCTCTGTTATATACACATACAGGAAGGTGTGTGCGCGCGTGTGTGTATAAAGCAGGAGGAGAACACGAGACACGAACTGTTCGTATCGAGTCGAGACGGTGAACTGGAGCCGGTCTCTGCTAACAGGGAGGGAGAGACGGAGAGCCCTGACTACTCGGCGGCGCAGCAGAAACAGCAGCAGCAGCGCTGCTGGCAAAGGAGAGCGCACACACACGATCGCCGGCTCTCTCTTTCTCTCTCTTGACGAATGGAAGGATGTGGGCACACTAACGGTAAAAGTATGCCCGACAGCCTCCTCCTCCTCCTTCTGCTCCTTCTTCTTTGCTTCGGCTTTCTTACTCCTGGGTTCAAGGACAGCCCTCTCGTCGTCGTCGTCGTCGAGGCCCGAAGGTCCCCGATGCAGCACTCCCCACTCGAGGAGTGGCCCCCCTCTTCCTCCACCTTAGCCCCTGCTTCAGCTCTCTTTCACAGGAGAGTACACCGGGCTATATATTCTGCACACGCGTGCTGCTCTCTCTCTCTCTCTCTCTCTCTCTCTCTCTCTCTCTCTCTCTCTCTCTCTCTCTCTACTCGTGCATCGGCTATTCCTTCTCTTCCTCTTCTTTCTTCTTCTTCTTTAATTTTTTTTTCCTTTACTTTCGGGGCCTGACTGTTCCAGGCTCTCTCACTCTCACCTGGCCTCTGTATGCGAGAATAAAAGAGAGGGAGGAAGCCCGAGGGCGTGGGTGATTCATTTAGGGCCCTCGCCACAGAGGATATACGTGTATACATCGGGCTTTGACTTTTCGTCAGTGATTCACGATTAGCCTGCGTGCGACTCTGCCGAGCCCCTGACTCCGCAATATCATAGTCGACCTGCTGGTATCTCTCTTTTTAAAATGTGTCATTATCGCATCGAGAATCGTAAGACTTTCGTGGAATGAAGGTCCTTGAAACTATTGGAACTAAATGGTCCGTCATCTAGGTCCAGGAGGGCAAAAATCGCCTCAGGCTTGAAAACTAAAAATCGGCAGTGCAAGAGCTTACGTTTATTTTTTTTTTCTGCAAAAACCTCTTTCTCTATATCTCTCCCCTCGATCGTTCCGAAACAACGTTTAGCCCTTGTATATATAGCGTTGTCTCGTCCCTGCTCTTCTCGTGCGATTTGCATCACCCTCTCTGCTTTCGAGACGCACACGTTTTGCCCTTTTTTTCTCTCTCGTGCGTTTCCTTCGCCAGTCTTTCTTCGTTTGCTTACATTGTGTTTAATGGTCCTCGAGTTTATTTATTAAGGGAGCCCGGAGAGAGAGTGGCGCGCAGAAAGAGAGCTGCTGCAGGCGGACGCAGGCTTCGCTCTCTCCGCATAAGCCGCTGCTTCTTCGTCGGCCCCGTCGCCGCCGCGCGACACTCGCAATCACTGGCGCTTTCTTTCTCCGACTGCTCTTATCCGCAGCGCCTGGCTTCCCTCCTTCCCCCCTCTTTTTTTTTGCTCTCCCCTCCTTTTTTTTATATTCCAAAGCGCGCGTAGGCGGTTTGCAATGCAGTTTCGTTGCGAGACGCATCCTTCTTCCTTTTTTTTCGCGTCTTCCCAGCTGCGTATATGCGCGAGACGTCTTCGAGATTTTACAGCGGAGATTGGCCGCGTTAAGCCACGAAAATTGACGTTGTACAAGTGCACGGATTGCGCGTCAACGGGCTTCTGCTGCGTAAAAACACGAGAAAATTCAGCGACATCGACGACTTGAGAAATTTTTATACGTCGTTTTAAGCTTTCGACGAAATATATACGATTAATCCATCGAAACAATTCGATCGAAATAAAAATCCTGTAGACGCCTCATTATTTATCGTCCGACGAATGCAAACTACATCCAAGACTTGAAATATTCGCAGATCGAGTACAGGCACTTGGGGGTGGTGAAGGGGGGAGGCTTAATCTATCCCATATAGGATTATCGTGAGAACGTAGCGCTCCCGCATTGGAGAGCGCCTCTCTTTCTCTCTTCCACGACGTTGTTGCAGGCCAGTTGTGTATACGTTATATAGCGGCGACAGGGTCCGTGAAAGTGGTATACGGCGCATATACACAGGCTGATTTGTCTGCGGAGCAAAGCGATCGTGGAAGCCGAGATGCTCATGCGAATAGAAGCGGTTAGTGGTATTAGCGCGCACGAGCGCACGAACACGTTAACTGGTCAGCCGGTCTGTTATATATGTATACATACGTGGAGAACACACACACACACACAGGACGGAGGGATTAATGGTCGTTTGAGAGAAAAAAAAGAGCCAGCGATTGGCCGGTCTTTGGATCTCGCGTTTCTGGCGCGCTTCTTTGGTGTTGGGTTTGTTTAATTAGCGGCGTCTCGTTGGAGATTAGCTTTATGGCCAAGCTTATATGCGCGTACAGCGTTTATAGTAGCGCGTGTGTGTACATAAGGAGGCGAACCGGTAATTGGGCTATGCGCTTTGCAACGCGAAAGAGATTGGAAAAGCGATGAAACGAACGAGTGCCGCTTGCCAACGTTGTCGGCGCGGTAAATTTCATTTTAGGGTATAGTCAGAAGGGAACAAACAAAACAACAACAACAACAACGGCAGATCGTTAGATGGGCGCGATCGAAGAAAACTCGAGGTAACACAGAAGCCATTGGGTTAGATAAGGTTGCGAAGACACACACACAGAAAGAAAGTTGACACACGAGAAAGATTTGGAAGCGAACCTTGACTTGTCCGTCTCGAGGTGGCGTGATCCTGAACTGCTTGCGCGCCTTTTCCGGCTCTCTGTAGGTCTCGAAGAACTTAAACTTATTCGAGATCTCGGACACGTCGACTTGCACCTCCTCCGTCGTGTCGCTGCTGCGCACCACGTCTTCCGATACTTGCCGACCCATGAATGCCTACATCCGTATACGTATATGTCGGGCTGTTTTTATGTATTGCCGATTTCCTTTTTCTCTTTTTTTTTATTTCTTTCACTCTCGAGTCCGGGGTATTTGGATTATTATACAAGGGGAGTCTTTGTTCGTAGCTTGTTTTTTACTCGACGCTCGATGGCTCGAGAAAGAGAGACGATCGAAAAACGATAAATTTATCGCTCAACTGACTCAGGCTCGTCGGAATGTGAAGTTTACAAAAAGAGGAAGGAAATAAAGGAGTGAGAGAAGAAGATGCTCGTTAATAAGTTTTAGAAGCAAAGCTTTCGCGTGCGTATGTGAATTTCATCGGTCTTCTCTCTCTTTCTTTCACTCCTTCTTCTCCTTTTTCCCGCCTCATTCTGTGGGAACGAAGTTCGTCGTTTTACTTACGTCACGAGCTCGCCTTGGCGTCTCCACTGTTGCTTTGGGCTGGCTGTTGGGCGTCACTGGTCTGCCTGTCTTCGCGGCCGTCGCGTCCAGCTCCAGAAATAGCGAGCGGGATTTGCGGCTTATTCCTGTAGGAATTAAGGACAACAGAGATTAGCTGAGATTAACGATGTTTTTATACGCCAAGCTTTATAATCAGATTTTATATAATGTAAATTGTGAAAGATTATACAAGGTTTTTTTAAGTATTTAGAAAGTACTGTACAATGGAATTTTGAGTTATTAATGATGATTTTTTTCTGTTATTCACTTCATCAATACTGGCATAGACTAAACATACATTTTCGAATCGCTTGATCGTACCAGGACTAATAATACGCTCAAGCCATAATATGTACCCACTAAAACTGTTTCCACATGCATGAATTTCAAAGAAGATTAACTCTTTTAACTTGTTTTCTTTAAAATCCACCCGCGGATGTCTAAATTATTCATTAAAAAAAAAAAAAAAAAATACCAATTCTATACTTTTGACGAATCTTAAAGATAAACCATCTCGTAACTTGAATATTTTGATTATAAGTTACTAACAGTATATGAAGACTCAAATATCAAATTGTCTATTTCACAAAAGACGCTATTAACTCCTGTACCTCGACTGTACACCAATAACTTATCTCAACAAACTCATCTTTCATTTTCCAAAACTCAAGCTCTTCACTTTACCACCCCCTTTTCCCTCCCACTAATTAAATCTCTCTCGAGTTCAAAGCCTCCCAAAAATATTGAAATAACAAGAAGAGTGTACAGCGACTAACCAGCAGCTAATATTTCCTCGTCAGGTTTCTCAGGCTTGTTCTTGCTGTCCTGCTCGTCGTCGCTAGCCGGTGCAATAGGTTCGCCGCGTTCGAAGCGTTCCTTGATCGATCGCGCATTCGTTGCATGCTGGATCTCCTCGGCTGCGTTGATTTTGGTCACTCGCTCGCTGTCCGCGACTGCTTGCTGGTACAGCTCCTTCATTTTGCCTTGTTTGCCCTGTAGTGATTAAAAGCATACGTTGATATATATGGGTTATGACTACACGGCTAATGCCTGAGAAGAGTTTCGCTAACATTGTTGCATCGATCGTTTTCTTTGCGTTTACCGCCATATTTTACAGAGCAGGAGTAAAACAAATCGCTGTAAAAAGTACAATTAATCTTCCAAAGAAGCCCTTTCCAAAGTCAGAACATTCCCGAGAACGGCGAGTCTAATACCAAAAATACTATTTAAGCCGAACAGTCATATATATCCGAGCAAATTGCATAAATTATTACATAAGCAAAAGGGCTCGCAGAGGGAAAGAGAGAGAGATAGAAGCGAGAGTGCGAGAAGGGGGGGGGGAGGGAGGGCCGAGGGAGACTAATCGTCGTCCTCAGCATAAATCACCGTAATTACGCATTCGAAAAGCCGAGGTAGCGAGAGGGATGAGCGAGCTTGCATCATCAGGCTCTCTTTCCGCAATAAGTTTCCTCCCAAAAGAAGCCGTCAGCTAATTCAGACAAATGAACTCGCGCGCGCGTTGTCGGGGCCACGTCAGCCGCTGAGAGGCGCGACGTCGAGGAAGCTGAAAAAAGGAATAAATAAAAGATCATACTCGAGAGTTTGTCCCCCTTCCCCAATCCCAGTCCCCTCTCACTCTCTTTCTCTCTGAAGTCTCTACGAATTTCTGGGTCAGTCCGCGCTTGGCGACGCAGCTTTTAGAATTCTATTTCGGTGCTACGGTGGTATTTCTCTTGCTCTCGCTCTCTCTCTTTTCCATCCCCCCCTCCCTCTTGTGAGCTGAAACGGCTAGGGACGCGATTTATCCGCTCGGGCGAATATGAGGCGCGGATTTTGTGGATTTTACTTTTTGGAGCTACGCGGGAAACCATTCAATCTCCTACTGTGAATGGATAGGAATGTTCAACCATGGGGGAGGCGTTTATTTGCTTGACCGAGATTTGACGAGATCTTAACCGTTTTTAGAACTTTCTTACTTTTGGACTATCATCAATTATGAAGCTAGATTGGATTCTTAGCTAATTGTTACGTCATGAATTATTAATGTTTAATCGTTAAACTTTTCCATTCCGAGTATATTCTCACTTTTAAATTTTCTATCACACGCGCATTTTCGTCGTAAAAGCTTTTAGAAGACATTGTCGCGCATTGTCGTGATTGTTTCATACACTGCATAAGACCGCTTATTACGCGCAATGTAATATTACAACTGTTTAGCAAAACAATTTCAACGGAATAAATTTCCAGCCGAAAATTACGCGCAACTGCGTATGCAAACTTATGAATCCATATGAATATATTTATATCGTTTAGAATGCGTTATATTTCCGTCCCAGCGTTACCTAACCCCCCAGCGTCGGAAAGGCTCTTAAAGTTTTCTTGAATCCAAACTATAAATACAAACAGCTAAATAGCTCCTTGGTAACAACTGTTATAAATAGCCTCACAAAACAACAACAGCAATAACAGTCACGCATCCTCCCATAAAACGTTGAATTTCGTAATGGCAGCGAAATTAAAAAGACACCAAGACGTGTACACATCCGGCCAGACGTATAAAACAGAGAAAAACTTTGCAACTTTAGCGAACAGACATTGCTCGACACGTTGCAGCTGCGTATTCTCACCATGAAGAGTCTGGAGCGTATGCCGGCTATCTCTTCTTTACGAGCCTCACGCTGTGACTCGCGCCTGCCCTGCTGGCTCGTAGTCTCCCAGCGGTTCTTGATGTCGCCCATTTTCGCGAAACTCATCGGCCGCTCGCGATTGCCTCGCTTAGCCTTTACGATCGTCGTCTCCGTCTCCACTTCTGTAAGTGAACAGATATTATAACATTTATATTTTTTGTTACACTAGGAAAAATTGTTTGTCATTAGTCTACTCTTGCTCGTACTACCTAACTTATTTGCTTCTATTACAACCATCATTGAAATAGCAGGTTAAAACCACCAAGAAAAAGTTAGTCTAATCAATCACTCGCGGATTCAAATATCGCGTGGTACCCAATTCCTCACAAATAGAAGGCCTAATTCACAAAACGGTAGGAGGAACAATAAACGACGAACACGTTCACGATGAACCGTCCATGTGACTAAACGAAATTTTGCCCAGTACAGTCTACGAAAATCACGAAAATCTATTTACATGTTTAGCTTGGCACTTGTCGTTACATTATAAGATAACATTTGTAACTAGATAATTATCATTTCGAGGAACATAATAATATTTCTCCAGACAAGCGACACGTAGTGGAAAGCGTTTGTAAACAAGCCATTAGTATTGACGACGAGCTTTATTGTTTACACAACTGTTATTATATCAGTATCTAATTTATATTCTACGTCGCATCGATCTATTCCTTTCTGTCTCTCTTCAGCTTTACTAATTCAATTTCTAGACGGGAAGACGATAATGAACAAGCCTCTATCTATGTAATTTAGTTAAGCCGTTACTACTGGGTTAAGGGGGGGGAGTGTATATGAATGCTCACCTTCCGTTTCCTCCTCCTCTTCCTCCTCCTCGCTTTCGCTTGACTCTTCGTAAGGTATACCGTTCAGTTGATCGTCTGCTACGCCGATGTCCATTCCTTTCGCTTGGAATCTGAAAATTCAAGGAATACATATTCGATTCTTTTTTTGTTGTGCTCAAAAAAGCCATTTCTTTAAAAATATCTCGTCATAGAGCAAAAAAAAGTCGAAAAACCGCGTAATTTGCCAGTGAACAAGGAGCGAAGCCGTTGAAAAGCTCGACTGGCCAATGTAAACACTCACTTGGCCAATTTGCTGAGTATACTGGGCGACCTCTTGACCGCGACCTGAGAGGGTGACCGTTCGATCTCGTTGCTCTGCTCGTTGGCCTTCTCGAAGACCTGGAAGCGCGACTTGACGTTCAATGTTGACAGCTCCTCCAGTCCGAGGTCCGGCTTATCCGATGCTGTTGCGGTGGGTGGAAAAAAGAAAAGCGAGACGATTATTTATTTAATTTTTTTTCCAATTCGAGAATTGCTGGATTTTCTGATGCGCGATGTTATTTGTTGTTTCGGCTTTGTTGTGTTAAGTTATCATGTAATGGTTTTGTGAGTACATGTTATGGGTTTGTTGATTAACTGTTTTTTTTTAATATTCAAATGCAATCGTTAATAATTGATGGCTTATTTTTCGTTTTATAATTATTACAAAGAAAATGGAAAAATATGATAATAAAATAAACAAGAATAACGCAGTTTCATTATCGAATTTGAATTTTGCAATTGATTTTTCCTTCCTTTTTGTTCGATTACTTTACGTTTATTATTCTGTTACGTTATTTTATGATTCAATTATATATATTTTAGTAATACATATGCAATTTTAAAAGCCAAACATCAGTTAAACGTACAGTTGTCAAAATATCACAATTTACACACCGAAATTTGTTAGTCGTTGTTAAAAAACATTGTTGCAGTAATAGTAAATTTCAAAAGTACGCTCATTACTCTCATTACACGTGTGAATGATAAGAATAGGAGAAGAAAAGAGAAATTATTTTTAAGCTACTTGACGTTTATTCGAACATGCAAATCTCCAGTAGTTTTATATAGTATGTGAAAATAATTTAACCAAAACAGTAAATACAATACAAAAAAAAAAGATCACTCTGAAATAATTAACGCAAGTAGCTTGTTACAAAATAATATAAGTTATGATACGAAAGAAGAAAAAAATAAACAAACGAATAAAATTAAAATACAACATAAACGAGCAACGTAAACATGAAAAAGAAAAGTCCTTGCAAGCCACTCGAGGATTTACCTCTGACCACGTCGGGTGGCAGCTCTTTTGGTTGGTTCTCGCGTATGATCATTTCTGGCTTGCGGGGCCGCACTACAACGGATTTAGAAAATTCAGTAAACGCATTATCAGTTCGCCGTTACATCGGATATATTTGACAAGTCCACTTTTTTTTTCTATCGTAAATTTTTATCGAGCTTTTTTTCACTTCGAAATAATTGAAAGAAATAAAGACACAGTAGTTGCGTTAAAAAAGTGTACTGTAACTGTTGTGCTTGATTCCATTTAATTAAAGTTTGGTGAGCTTGCATAAAATATGTGTGTAGGCGACTTCGCAGTAATTTATGTCATACTTAATTTAGCTATGGAATGGTATGTACTTTCGAAAGTGATTAAACACATCTCCCGTCCAAGAAGGATTTTGCTATAATAAATTAACCGCGTGAACGTAAAACTGTTGAAAATTATTGATGATTTTCTTCCTTGATAAAATTTAAAAGTAAACATCGTTTGATCGTTAAATAAAAAAAAAGAGAAAAAACATTTCACAGAACATAACTTATTTGACGTGTTTGCAAATGTAAATCTCTCCTTCCCATAAAAGTACGTTTTTCCAGTGGCTCAACTCGTGATACCCCTAAATCACTCGGGAATGTCAAAGCTGGGAGTATTTCGCGTAGTTATTAAACTGGCAGCTGTCGGGCACAGTCGTGCTTTAACGCGCGTTTCAACGTCGCATAAATAACTTTTCAAAAAATCTACTCTTAACACGTTAAATTCAATTTTCCACCAGTAATATTCCCAAACCAACGACAAAACACCCGAAAAATGCTTTATTCAATCGATCGGACTATCGAGACGAAAGAAAATTGCAAAGCCAAACATTGAAACGCCGAGTCTTGGCAAAGCCCTTCAATCAATCGAGCTGAACCCCTCCAAAGTGTCTTATCGACGTAACAAGAAAAATATAAAGTCACGCCCAGCCAAGTCACGTGTGGCCGTCCCCCTCACCGCACCTCAATATTGGTATTCCACATCCTCGTGCTTCTCCCTCGACCACGTACATATTAAAAAGACGTGGAAAAAAAAGAAGAATAAAGAAAAGGAGAATAAGAAGGAGAAAATAGGTCGTGTGTGTTTGTGGTATATAGAGAAGAAGAAGAGGAGGAAGGCATGCCAAGAGAGGTTGGACAACTCACTGGGCTGGTCGGTCTCCTCGACTGGCTTGGGCAGAAAGAGCTCCTTGAAGTGGGGCTTGCAGTATAGGGTGGCCTCGTGGCTCTCGTAATTGTCGACGTTGAGCTGCTTGCTGCACTGCACGCACCGGAAGCAATTCTTGTGCCAGACCTGGCCCTCGGCCTTTGTTTGTTCCATTTGGAAGACGACCTTGCCGCAGCTGCGGCAGTTTGGGTTCGCGTCGCCGTTCGCGACCTGCCACGCATAATACATTGTATAGCATTCATATTTTATCGTTTATGTGTCTATATACTTTTCAAGTTTAAATTTCGGGCTGAATAAGTGAAAGGTTAGCTTGGTGCGGTTTATTGGCGATTGGTATTATCCGTACGTGTGCTGGCGTACTCTGATTTTCTCGAGTTTCCTCGTTTTTATTTTAAGAATGGCCCAGAAAGTTTTGTTTCGATTTTTCGTTGTCGTTGAAAGTTTAACGACAGCATTAAGCATTGATAATTTTTTGTTTTCATAATTTAATATTTTTGCTGTAAATTTATTAGACGATAATCGTATGGGCTTATAGTTACGCTGTAACGCAACTAGTATTTCCAGATTAAGCTCGGGACTGTTAATACTTTAATACGAATGGGCTACAGTCCCGGATAACTAAGTTTGCCGCTAAGTAGCTTAAGTAAATAATAAACGATCAACACTGCCGCTCTAAATTATGATTATCCCGTTGTAAAAATTAAAATTTTAACAGCAGATTCGTAAAAACACAACGAGAAAAAACGCGTTAATCTTGAATTTTATCAACAGCCCAGTTGTTTGAGACGTTTTTCTCGCAAGAAAAGAAATTCCAGATACAACGTATAACGATCTACCCATGCGATAATTATTCCTATCACATGCCATCGCCATATCCAAGCGGGCATCATCCATCGCTCGCAAATCTCCGGGTGTTTCCTTAACGCGAGCCATTAACGATCTTCTTACGCTTATTTTTTCTGAAAAATCATCGCTCGCATAAAAGCCGACCGCGGCAAAAAGGTCCGAGGTCGTTTACGGAAGACGCGACGAGATTATAAATTTATCAAAGATGAGACCGAGCCGAGAAAGCTACTGCACGAGAGAGGAAGAGAGAAGGAAGAAGGGGAAAACCAGTTGGGAACGGTATATAGATGTGTAGATGTACGGAAGCGCGGTGGGGGAGGCGCGAATTCGTATTCGCGAGGGGAAGAGGCGCAACGGTATCGAGCGATGTCCGATAAGTCGATCGTAGTCCGATACGTCCTGGCTATCTTCTCGCTTTTTTCTTCGTCCCCCCGCTCAGCCGCTAAGGGGCATTCCGGGAAGCCGAGACGCGCGACAATCCGACGAAGAGAGTCGCCTGCTTATTTTCCGTGCGTACACGATTTATATATACATGAGATATACGTCGAGTGGGAGAAAGAGCGGCGTGTCTGGCAAATAGCTTCTGGAGCCGGGCGATTGATTAATCAGAGAATCGTTGGAATGCCCCCAGCGGCCGAGAGAAAGATCGGCGCCTCGCTCGGCCTATCGCTATCGTTTATTAAAACGATAAGAGCGCGTTTCCTACTTAATCGCTCCTAGTTTCTGCGTACACGTTTGAGTGGTACACAAGGCGCCTTTGGTTATTAAGCGAGCTGCCTCGGTCTTGCGAATTTTATTTTTTTTCTTTTCAACTCTCTATGCTAATTGCACTTTGCTGAGCTATAAGCGGGTAATACGCGGTAATGATGGAAATGGCGCTGGACTTGGAGCGCCGAGGAGATAAATTTTGCTCTTCGCGAACTACGTAAGTCCGAATAGTCCCGCGCAGTAGATGCAGACGCGTCTGGTTAGAAGGAATTTCAAGCGGGAATTTTTCTTTTCGATCGTCGATTTTTACGATGTACCCGCCGATCGCCGAGAAACAGGATATTTTTGTATTTATGAAGCGTATTAGACCGCGCGCGTATACAACAAGCTCGATTTAAAAATCAATGATACTCTGTGTTCTTATAACTCAGGCTTGAGTAACAGTTGTGTACCGTCTGACAACAAAAACTTGGCACATCGAGCAAACGAGCTTACATTTTTTTCGGACTATTAAACCACTGTAACGCGAAATGCTAATTTCGTCCATATGGTAGACAAAAGCGGTTGCGTTGGTTGCAGGAGCTTTGTTATTTTCCCTGTGCTTTTTTTTCAACAAGCTCACAGAGAGTCAGCTTTACGAGTTAACTACTGGCGCGCGCGCGCGGGAGAGTCTTAAGAAAAATGCGTTTCCGGCGTCGCTCTCGGTCAGGCGCTCGTCTGGTAAAAAAGAGAGTCGCGGTGTGGGCCGGATAATAAATTAACCTTCGCCGCGACGCGCAATTTACGAGCCTCTCCTCCGTCGCGCATACCTCGCTGCTCCGTCCAATCTTTCTCTCTCTCGGTGTAAACAAACAGCCGCTCGCGAGAGGCATCCCGTGTGCGTGTATGTGTGTGTGTGTACAGGCGCGCGTGTGCATTGCAGTGCGTGGTATGGCCAAGAGCTTTTCATGCGGACTTTCTTATATAGCAGCAGCCGACGTTATTTACGATTACGATAAGCGACCCGTGCGCGCTCGGTCTCACTACTACAGCTCCGCGCGTGGACAATGTTTTACGTATGGACGCTGTTATGATTTACGCGGAAAATCGCTGGAACCGGATATATACCTACTGCTGCTGCTGCTGCTGAGCGTGCGATTATTGAATTTATCGGGTCTAAGGAAAAGGGGGAGGCGAGCCTGGGATAATGTATACTTACGGCATTGAGCTGCTGCTGCACCTTGCCGGGCTCGACGGAGCGCACGTGGAGTACCGTAGACGCTGACTTCTTGGTCAGGGCGTCGAATTTGTTGAAGCTTGATTTCTGCAATTAGAAGGTCGTTCGGTCAGTTATCGGGCTTTTATTTTCGGCTGGGATTGTGACGAGATGTGTGTGTGTGTGTGTACGTGGCTGTCGACAGAGCGCTTGCGTGATGGGTAGTGAATTGTGATTCGAGTGTCGTTGTGCTTTTCGTGACTTGTAATTACCACAGTTGCATGGTGTTGTGGTAAAGAGTTTGAATCTTTTTTATGAAATTACTGTTTTGTAACGGGTGATGGTCGTTTTTAAGCAGAGTGATTTAATGTGTCTTGATTACAGAGTTGATGGTAACAATTAAGCTTTGATCGTGTAGATTTGAGAATTGAATTTTGTTTTCTAGTTACCTTGTTTTCACGTTATATTATACTCATTGTTTATCGAATTATATGTACAAGTTGTGTTCATCAACGTTTGTCGCGTGTCAATAATTCGTGCAATTCGTGTTGTACACGCGTGGTTTCTGTATACAACGTGTGCGTTTACGACTTGAAAAAAAACGAACAACAACAACCAGTCGTAAACTTGAAATCATCGTACACACAGATTGCTTTGAAATTTTTCTTGCCTCGGGGGCACACACGGCACACAAAAGCTTTTGCATTAGCCTAAATCACCAAGCGAACACACACTCACGGGCATGACGATTATCAGTTGACTGTAATCGCCATCTACGTAGGCCAGGCGTTCTGTCGACGGCCAAAGTGTACAAAATGACATGACAGCTTTCACCTCAATCTCAAACAACAGCGCGACTTTTCATGTCGATTAAACTCTCTCTCTCTCTCCCTCTCGGAAAGCTGGCCCCTCCCCCTCCAATTTAGTTATTAGCTCGAGCCAGCGAGAGACAGAAGCGACAGACGTGCAGCGCGTTGGCAAAGCGCATGTATACACAGAGACAAAGCAAAATTGTACAGCAAAGCATCTCGACATGAAAAGCTCAAGCGCAGAGTTTGGTAAACACAGAGAGCCAAGAATTTTCTCTTATACTCGCGCGCACTGGCGGCACAGCCATCCTTGCCCGATGACCCTTTTATCGCATGCAAGCTAAATTTACCAGGGAAGCTGGAACCGTAGCCGCTATACAGCTGCAAGCTCCCTCGCTCTCCCAATCGAGAGCGGCCTCCTATACGGGCGCTCGTCTGGCTCGTAAATCAAGCCTCGGTATGTGCCGTTAAAGTCGATATGTACAGCTGGACGGAGAAAGGGTGGCTAAAGCTCAGGGTTGTAACGACGAGTGGGCTGTGGTGATGGGGGGGGGGAGAAGGGATAGGGGAAACTGCTGGCGAGGCATTTGGATTTCTCGAAATTTACCGGACGATTGCTTTCGTCTCGAGAGGAAACACGTTCTTTTTACCACTTTTGTAACCCCCCCGAGAGCATTAGGCGCTCGTACGTTATCCGCACTGACAAAGGATCGGGCACACGAGGCGTCTATGTACGTCTGTAGTTCCTCCCGCGCGAGAGCGTCTTTGTCCGGTCGAGAGGGCAACGGCTTGCAAGGACTTTGGCTGCAGCGTGAAAGTCTACTGCTGCTGTTTCCCGCTAAGCTCTCTTTCTCTCGGTCTATGTGTGTATACACAGCAACAACCTGAACCGACGCTGCTTTTACCTTTTGAAATTGCAATTCTGATGACTCGGGGGAACATTTTTTGCCTTTCGAGAATGTGCTTTTATTGCCGGAGTTATACGACGCTCGATTCTCTATACCCACACTTGTGGCACTTGCTCGCGATATAAATTACTACGCGGCTTGTACTTGTGTGTGTATACGAATACGTTTGCGCGAAAGAAAAAAAAGGTTACGGAGTAAAATTATTATACGCGCGAAGACAATAACGCCGGTATAGGAATAAAGAGGTCGACGGTTCTTTAAAGCGTCGGTTTATATCTATTCGATAAACAAAATTGAAGAGTGGATAAGCGCGAAGCAACGTACGGCTTAAAAGGAACGACGTTTCTCCGAAAAAAGCTCGCTGGCTATTTCACGCGATGATAAAATGGAACGTGCGTTTTAATTTTTTTTCATAAATTTTCAAGTATAACCCAGCAGCCTCGCCATTACAGTAGAAATTCAGCGACGAAAAGGAGACGAAAGGTATATATGGTACACAGTACAGAGAAAAAGATCAAGGTATGGGGATCTTACCTCGAAGATGGAGCCGGGCGGCCTGCAGAGGCCGCCGACAAGGCTGGGCCGTCTACGCCTCTCCGTCTCGCTATCCTCGCGCTGCACGTTCGCCAGGTTACTGTACGACGCCCGCTGTAGACACGTACTTTCATACTCTCTCGTCGTTTCTTTTTTTTTCTTTTTTTTTCGTTTTCGCGAATAGGGCTTTCGAACGCGTGTGGAGTGGCGCAATTTTTTTTTTCGGAAAAATCAAAACAAAAGTTATTCGCGCGATTTTGATATTTCACGCCACGCGCTTTCGTGTATATACAAAGAGACGACCACACTGGTCTAAAGTTCGTGTGTCCGTGTGTACTTAGTGGGCAAACTGCGGAAAACAAGTCCGTCGGCCGTGCGGGTAACCCGAGTCGCGTGCGGCGGTCAGTGCTCGATCTCTCTCCCTCCCCTCCCTCCCTCTCTATTTCGCTTGTAGTCTCTACGAGAGAGGCTGCTTTATATTTCAGATATCTCCGAACTTATTTCCATTTGCTTCACTTTCTATTCGCGCCCGTTTTCCTTTGTGCGTCTTAGAAAGGGGGGAGAGAGGGAAGGGGTGGGAGCGAGAGGAGAGTATTGTATTGGCTGGGATTGTTTCGCCTGGGGAGCATGATTTTTTTTTTTTTTTTTTTTTTTGTTTTTTTTTTTTTTTTTTTTTTGAGAATTTGCGAATTTGTTAGTCGGATGAAACGGATTTTATCGTCGAGATGCGCGTAGCTCTATCCTTCTCTCTTTCTCTATACAGCTGCACAGAGCTGGTCTAGGAAGAAATGAAAAGATCATTTTTATACGATTATGAGTTCTGATAATCGTCGAGGCGTTAGGGACGTTGTTCTTTTGTTCGCATTGAAAAAATCGATTGGATCGAACGTGTGTTGAACTTGTCCGTGAGAGTCTGTGTTTATTCAATGTAAGACCTTCTCAAATTGCTAATGATGCACTAGTCGTAGTAACTAACGAATAACAACTTTTCTTTTTTCATTCTTATCGGTTATTCGATCGATAATAATGTACATCGAAATAGTGTTTGAAATAAACAATACGTTTTAATAAAGCAACATTTCAAAACAAAAATTTCTTATTCAAGTAATTCTTCGCGATAAAGCATCTTGATAAAATGAATTTATTACTCAAGTCACGAAGTATGGACGCATATAATTATGTTTTCTCAAGTTTGTCGAATTAATTTTGAAGAGAAACTTTTTTTTTAAATAAATATCAATTTTATTAAAAAAATGAAACTTTGCTTTAGTAAAAATTTTAAATTAAATAAACTTTAATAAGATATTCTATTAAATCTTCTAAATAATGTAGACCGAATGAACCTCCGAGTTGCATAAGGCCAATCTTAAATTATTTTATATCCCTGGCAATTAACCCAAGTCTCTCAAAGTTATCCCACCATTAAAACCCGGAAAGCTCAAAAGAGAGAGAGAGAGAAAGAGAGAGATGTGTTTGACGATGCCGCAGTAGTTTTTGAAAACATTACTTTCGAGATTAGCCGGAGGCAAGCGACAGCCTCCAAGGGGTTACGACGAAGTGAAAGTGTTCGAGGCGAATCTGTCCGCGAGCTGCAATTACCACGGCCGTGCAATTATTACAACCCAAGGGCTGTTGGGACTGTGTAGTGTCGGCACCGCCCGCGGAGACCGTACGATAACGAAATGCTTTCGACAACCGTATAACAACTCGCGAAATAGAGGCTTACGTCGAAACGAAGGGCTGGATAACGTATAGGTGAAGTGGAGATTTTTTTTTTATTGTAGCTTAAAGCCGCTTGTGATACTTACGAGGGCCTTGACGTTAACAGTAGCGAAAACGATGTCGCGAGCGCCGAAGTACTTGCTGCGCTCTTGCTGCTCGCACGACCTCAAGTCGCCCGTAGACTTTGCTCTCTACTCTCGTGTTAGGTATTTTTCGTTTTCGTTTGGTTTTTTTTTCGTTTCGTTTTCGTTTTGCGGTATGCGTTTGCGGTTTTGGATTGCGAGGGTGGTTAGTCCATCATAGATAGGCGAAGAAAATCAGCCGTGAAGAATCGGCCGATGTTAGTAGTTTGTTAATCATAAAGATACATATTAAGGTTTTGTTTTTTAAAGTTGATTATTATGTATGGCTATTATTACTATTTTAATGTATACAGGGCCAGAGAACCCGAAGCTTTTATTAAAGTTTAAAAGAAAAAGAAGCACTTTTCGTCAATTCAAAGTACTTTGGAACTTGCAAGCGCATTCGTTAATTTTAGTTTTGTACGAGGCTTGTAAAAGTTTTATACTTTTGTTATTCGAATTAATTGCTTCTACTGGTCAGTTTTGTAAATTTGAAAAATTAATATGCGCGCGTTAGTTGGACAGCGGCAATATTATGTTGCACTGCTATTGATCAACTACAATTATTAGGTATAAAAATTCAAATATGAAATTTTGGGACTTTAAGAAACTTGTTCTACTGATTTGATAAGGGTTAGAGATACTGACCTCTTGGAATTTGTTGTTGTCCGTGGCGCTGAGCGCCGTTCGCTCGCCTTCGCTCATGTTCGAAACGTCTCCGAAGCTACGACACTGTTAGTCACAGGTGAAGGAGAAACAAACAAAAAATTGGAAAGAAAATAAAAGAAAATTAGAGCTTTTCATGCATTGTTCGGTTTTCTTGGTGTGAATTATTAACAAATTGAAGCACAAATACATAGAGAGGTGGTATATTTCAAAATTTTTTTATCCATCTTATGTGCATGTTTAAAAAAAAAAGTGTAAGATTTTTGCACGTTAGTACACGTGGAAGAAAAATGAATAAAATTTATCTATTTACCACTCATTGAAATGTACACGGAGAGACTGGTTCAGTAAAAATTATGGTAGTTCCAACGGTAATCTTGGACCTCCTTGTTCGCTACCATAATTTTTATAGACAATTTCCAA